>BGNK01004270.1:41534-57101 GCA_003297005.1 Symbiodinium sp. clade A Y106
CAAGCGGCACGTCGACATGATGCATCATCAGCGCTTCAGAACGGAGCAGCACTGTCAAAGGAAGAATCATTTGAAGCACAGTTGGAAGCAGGTAGCAACCCCATCGTCATTGGCATCATTATCATCGTCGTTGCGATCCTTGCCTTGATCTTCCTCACAGCCGCGGTTGTCATCCCCATCCTCTTAGTTTTTCTTGGCCTTGTGACGATTGGCATTGTTAAGCGTCGCCGCTAGCGGACTCATTTGCCCACATGTCGCGCTAGCTGAGAAAAGGGAAGCCTCGATTGCCCGTTGCGAATCAGTATGTGTATGTGTGCCCAGTCCGCCATGAGCCAAGATTTTCCGTGCGTGGACCAAAGGTGCAGACCCCGCGCCCCGCGTACTGTAGCATCTGTAGCATCCAGCTCCGAAGATCCTTTTCACTCCGAGGCACTTCCACAGAATGCGCAAGGGGAACATGAACAGATGAAGCTTGAAATTGAAATGGCCCAAGGAAAGCTGCAACCAAAAGCGACGGATTGGTTCCTCTTCCTCTGCAGGTGAGTCCTCCGGCTCTCCAGTACAACCTCATGCATTATCCAGTTTTGGTCAGACCAGCAAATCTTTCAATCCCTCTGAAAAGCCGTACATCACGGGCGGCCTGGATGCCCGGGGGGCCTAATACGCCCCATGTGCCTGGTCGAGAGAGAGAGAGAGAGAGTTCTTGCCGACTGGAATCCAGACAGAGCTGGAAGCACTATGTCCACAACGAGAGTGTGCATTCGCCAGTCTCCTTTTCTACTCTATGTATGGCCTTAGCCTTTCTGGCGAATTGCACTCGTTCCTCACTCCCCTTTCTCCGTGCTAACAAGGTACGGGTGGTCTGGATGCCCAGGGACTTGACCGTCCCTCATGCCCG
Organism: Symbiodinium sp. clade A Y106; assembly: GCA_003297005.1. Classification (NCBI taxonomy): domain Eukaryota; class Dinophyceae; order Suessiales; family Symbiodiniaceae; genus Symbiodinium; species Symbiodinium sp. clade A. Next base: position 42,433 of record BGNK01004270.1, read on the forward strand.
GGGGCGAGAGAGACAGAGAGAGAGATTCATCTCTGACCTTCCTGCACGGGGGAAGACGCAGTTCGAACCCAACCGCCTTCTCAACAGCGTGTGCCCGCTTCGCACCTCCTACCACTTCGCTGCGCGGGGGACTTTGCCATTTCAGTGACTGTGACTGTGGCAAGAACGGCGACATAGTGAAGCACGCACTACGTATGGCTGCAAAGAGGGGATTGGAATGCAAAATTTGCAGGTACGGAGGGGGAGTGTGCCAACCCGGCTTCCGCAAAACCCACGTACGAGAGGACCCCGAGTGCAGGCTTCATGGGCACCTTGGCAGGTGCACCAGACCGGCGCAACCACTTCTGCCAGCGCCTCCGATGCCAGCAGCAGCAGAAAGCCCTCCTGAGGTCGCCCTGGACCGGAAAACTCAGTTTGCAACTCCAGGGGGACTGCACTTACTCTACGACCCAGAGGATCTCGATAGATGGATACCGAGAAAGGTGGAACCTGCGAAGGGGGAGGATATGGGAAATGGCAGATCGGCTGGTGCAAATCGTCGACCGCTACATGCCAAGGGTGGCTGACGAAAACCGAGCATATGTGATGCGCTACCCGGGCCAGGTCCAGACCATGCTGAAGAAGGCGAGGAAATAAGGAAGCGAATCCGCGCCAACCAGAAGCAAGAACGCAAGCGTCGCAAAAAAACCGATGCCTCAGCTTCACTGAAGCATGACGGCAGGGCCAAGCAGCAAGCAGTGGAGGGGGAGAGGATGCAGAACATGGAGGGGGAAAGGCCTGCTGTGCCTGCGAGAAAAGAAGAAAGCCTCTCAGAAGACACGCCGCCAGACTGGGGAAGCGACGACGACCCTCCGGACAGCCCAGCGGGGGAGGACGACACTGAGGTCGACCAACAGAGATGGCGTTACAGGACGGTTGGCAGAAAAACCCAATGAGCCCATTGGGGAACCGCCATCGAGAAGTACGGGACCAAGCACAGCCGCGCAAGCACCAAGAGAACCTGATGGGGAACCGCCGAGGAGAAGCTCACCACGTCAGCAGGAGACAAGGGGGGAAAGAACCCAAGTGAACCTGGTCCCCAAATTCAGCTGGCAAGTACGCCAAGTGCAAGCGCACATGGCAGAAAAACGGAGTGACACGACGAGGTCCAGTACTGACGAACAGTGAGCGCTGCGTGGGAAAAGTTTTGCTGCATATCCAGTGTACTTTTGGGGAAGCTGTTACCTTAACTCCGTTTGCAGTCCTCAGTCACGCTTGCAATAGCCAGGCATAATTGGACGGGCCGCAGAGCCAAAACCACTACTTTCGCCTGGGGCGCCACTTCGCCCCCTTTTTAACTGCACTAAGGTCAAACACTCAGCATCCTTGATAGGGATCCTGTTGCCAATTCACTACGCTCCTGACTGGGGGCTTCCTGTCGATTGTTTTCTACACTGTTGCAGACTTTTACCTTGGTGGTTGACCGGCTGGGGAACCCGTCTGCCCTTGTGACCAGTGCGTAGTGTGTTGCAGTTGTCGCTTGAAATGAAAAGGCGGGGAACAAGGGGAGTGTGCCTGATGAGGGACTAAGGATAGTGCTTGAGAGAGCGCGGGGATGAGGCCGGGACGCGGGCTAAAGTACAAAGTGCAGGGAGGGTTGAGTCCCTACCAGGCACACACTACCAGCCAAACCGTACGTGGGGGGAAAGGCTCCTACCTTTGCTGACCCCAAAGCCGTCGGGGAAGGGGGCGCCTAGGCGCGAGAGAGAGGGAAAGGCAGAAAGAACAAAAGAGAGAGGGAGAGAGAGAGACCAAAAGTGGCCGGGCGGGCCGAGTTCCTGCGGGTCGTATGTGACTCCCATGTCCGGCAGAAAGAAAGAGCGAGAGAGCTGGGCAATCCGGATGGAACACGCCACCACCCAAGGCATCCTGCGCCTACGGGCCAACAAGGCCAGTGCCAAACAACGTGAAGCGGCACAAGCCACTGACCCACCAACGCCGCCAACACTACCAGCAACCGACCCCAACGACCACCATTCCACGGCAAGCTCATCCCACGAGATGCCGCGATCCTACTACCCACCGCCAGCGCAACAGCAAAAACCTACCACCACTACCAACCGCAGCAGCAGCACCAACCCAACCACCCCGGCCAGCAAGACCACCGAACCACGACACCATGACCCACCACCAGCCTTCGTGGACACGCGCCAGCTGCGCCAAAACCAACCGAACAGACTCCCACAACCACAGCCAGACCCAGCTCGACAAACACCATCACCAGCTCTGGCAGAGCGGCTTCAAGATGGTCGCAACACAGGCAAGACGCCAACCCCAAGCCCGAGCAACGGCCCCTCGCCACCACCAGCAGCCGCAGCAGACCCGACCGATCCCGACACTACCAATTTCATGCAGCACACACCACCCCCCTTCCAAACAACACCACAACACAACTCCCGGGTACAAGTGCACCTGCCACCACCACCACCACCACCATCACAGACAATCCATGGCGACACACCAACCCCGCTACAAAACAACCACCACGACACAATCACCACACCGCAACAACCCGTAGCAACGGGGGGAGCACCAGTCAGGTACAACCAACACACCACAGCAACCCGTTGTAACGGGGGGGCCGACAAGCCACGCACAAACTGTGCCCGCAACAACCAACCCAAGCCTAGGGGCCGCACTTGTACTGCGGGGTGGACGACCTGAACACGCAGCCAACCCCACACCCATCACCACGAGAAGTTGGGAAAGAGTCGAAGCCCAACTTATGGTTATCCGACGCTTGGCCTCCAACGCAACACAAGCCCCAATCGCCCAAGCAGCCGAGAGCGCCCTAGCGGATCTGCTCGTTTCGAGGGCCTCCCCGACTTGTATCATTTGGGACCACTTGGCTGTACTCACCTGTTGGCTCAAGGATCGCATTTAGGATCCCCCGCAGCGCGGCCAAGGCTGGTGGCAGTTGCAGATGCAAAGCGACATCTGCATCGAGCGTTCCAAGCCATCGGAGGAGTGCAGCAATATGTGGCTCTATTGTGTGGTAAGTGATAGCTCTACGGTGTTCTGAAAGCTGGCCGTGACCCAGGGAGCTCAGGAACCGTGCTGCTGCCGCTGCGTCACGTGTGATGGTATGTTGGGAACGTGTTCGTTTTGCTGGTGGTTGTGTGCAATGTCCATCTGTGTTGGCTGTGTCTGTTTGGTTGAGTGTGGTGGCTTGGCCAACGGGGGAACGTTGACACACCCCGCGAACACGTTGGCAATCGCAGCGGGGGACCTGGATACCAGCCTAGTAGCAGAAGTGAGTGCACAAGCACGGGGGATCGCCATGGTGGAAACGCTGACTGCACTCCTACAGGATGTCGACAACCTGCCACAGACATCTTTGTCTGCTGCCCAAGAAGCGGCCATGCGACCAGTGCGCCGCATTGCAAGCCGTACAGACGAGGCAGCTCACTACGGGGGAAGCAGTGCAGATGCCGACATGTGGTGGACCCTCGACCGCCACCACGGCCTTGGCAACCGTGCCACAGCGGGGGGATCCCCGAGCGAAGGCCTACCCAGTGTGGACTCGGGGGACAGCCACCGCCGACGACGGCTTCTTGCAGTCCATGCGAAGGAACACCTCTAGGACAACTGCCGTACGCGGGGGAACTACGCTTACTCTACCTGACTGAGTAATGGCCTTGACAGAAAATCGCCATCTTCACCTACACATGGAGAAGCTGCCCCAGCCACAGGGGGACGGAAGCGACCTGCTCAGGGGGAAGGCGATGACGACGAAGATCGCCCCCTCACTCTCTCAACATTGCTGGCTGCTCTGCGAAAATCGGGAAGAAATAGTAGCCAAGGTACGTGAAGACATGGACAGCTTGAGTGGGCGAGTTAGCCTTGTGGAACAGAATATGGACACTCATGTGGCGAACACGACAAAGCTCCTGGAGGCTATGACTGACCGGCGGGTCGACGAACGCCAAGAGTCAGTACTGCAAAGGCTGGAACTGCTGGAGGGGAAATTCGCCAAAGCAGATTTCTCATTGCCCAGCACCCGAACCTCCGACAGTGATGAGGGGGAACTTGAAACTTGCCCTTGTGGTAGGAGGCTGAGATGCTGACCAACACCACGAGGACACACTCAGGCTCGTCAAGCAACACCTGCATGACCTTGAGGTTGACCTGGACGTGTCATGACGTGTCCAAGGCCTTCGTCCCGGGACTCCGCCGGGGGTTTGCCCTCGTGCCCCTCGTGAAGTATGACAGGGAGACCGACGAAGAACACCGAGCCCGAGTACAAGAAGTCCTGAAAACCATCCGTGCAAAGACCAGAAGGGGGAAGCCGCTATTTTTTCGCCGCCATGAGCCAAAGCCCAGAACGTCGTAAGCGAGCCCAACTGGCAGGCAAAGTGAAGAGGATGATCATTGAAGCAGGGGGAGAGCCTCGCAAAATCGACGTCGAGTACGGGAGGGCCAACGTCTGGTACAATAGCATCAAAGTGGCCTCCGGGGTGACTACGGCACCTGATGGTGCCCTGGTGGAGAAGGCTGGCTGGGTGCACCTGGCACTCGCTCGCCAAATTGGCATCTCAGAAGATACGGCGACTTCCAAATGGGGGGAACTCCGCAAAGCCCTTCAGTGAATCAAGCGGGGGAAGCGAGCGGCCGCCATTTTGGCGAATGAACCACCGCCGCGGATGCATGTACTCAGCTGGAACGTGGGAGGACTTACGGCTGCTAAGGAGAGATCATTTGCGAGCCGGGGAAGCACCACACTGAACTGGATGCGTTGCAGATGATCTTCGGCAAAGGACCCGAAGATTGGCGGGGGAATGCCGTAGTGCATACTTCAAATCTGCGACACACCCGGGGAAAGATTTTGCCGAGTGCGATCTCACGTATTTTGTCTTCTGCAGAGATTCGATTGGGGGCCATTTCAGTCCATATCCCCCACCACGCCACCCTTTCCGCTACAGAACAGATCCTCCAGTCGCTACAGGAACATACACACACAAGTCACAAAGCCATCCTAGGGATAGATGCCAACGAGACCTTCTGCGGAGCAAAGCAACAAAAGCAAATCAAAGCAAACACAGCCAGGGGCGAGATGTTGCTTCACTGGTTTGAAGAACAGCAGTTCCACATGCCACCTCAGAACATACAGAAGCCAACACACTTCCCGTACAACACTGCTCTTGAGCCGAGACGTCTTGACTACATTCTCAGCAAGCACCTCCTTGTGACACGGGGGATGTCCTGGCGCACAGAGACATCGCCACATCCGACCATGACCCCGTGATGATCCCGCTTACGCAGCCAGTATAGCCGTCGCCATCACTGAGCCCGGGAAGAACAGGCGCGCCTTCAAAGAGAGCAGCGACCTACGTGAGCTTCGTCGACGAGCCCTTGCCACCGAGCCGGGGGAAGAGCGTCGGCAACTCTGGAAGGCCGCTCGAAAAAACACCAAGCCGAGCACAAACAGTGGAAGCAACTGGCGATGCAGAAGGTTGCCGAGTTGGATTGGAGCATGAAGAAAGCACTCGTGGAACAATCGAGAGACCACACGTGGGAGCTGAGCCTGACCAATGACGACCAGTGGCGAACCCACCTCCGGGAACACTTCGAGAAGATCTTCTATAGGCAACAACAAGTGACGGTGACAGCCAAGATCCGGGGGATACTCGACCAGCTCACTGCACAGTGCAAAAAGACACCGTGGGTGCCCTTCTCCATTGAAGATCTCCAGGCCGTCAAAGAAAAGTGGAAGAAAGGGAAGTCCTGCGGGCCCGATATGGTGTCACATGAAGCTCCCAAGGCCATCCTCCCCCACCCGACATGGGGGAATCGCCTCTTGGAAATCTTCAATGACATGCTATACACGATCTGCGTTGTCAAGAGCATCGAAACCGGAGCCACGGTTGTATTGGCGAAGATCACTCAGCCAGTGACCTGGGGCGACACGCGTCCTATCACATTGAGCTCAGTGCTGCTGAAGACCTTCGGCCAACTCCTTTTGCGGCGAGCAGGGGACTGTATCCAGGCCCCCGCCAGACTACAGTGGTGTCGTCGGGGGAGGCAGGGATCTTGCGCAGGCTGGCACGTGTTGCACATGATTGGGGACTGGATTCTTTATAGCCAAGCTGGACATACGCAAGGCATTCGACTCGATATACCAGGAAAGTCTCGCAAGCCACGTCAGCCAGCAAGTGTGGGAACGAGCGAATCTCCCCTGGGAAGCCCGAGCGTGGGTAGCCCTACTTCACGCTCAGCAAATCACTGTGCAAGTTGCAGGTGAAAGCATACCTATCCAACAAAGCAATGGAGTTCGCCAAGGGGCCCCTGAAAGTCCAGTCGCTTTCGGATCGGTCGTGGCAGAGGACCTGGATGCTGCAGTTGCTGCAGCGAAAACCTCAAGGCCCACTGTTGGAGACTCCCCCCCCGGGAGCTATATGGACGATAACTACATTTGGTCCATAGACCGTAGACACTTCCAGCACATGCTCAATGAACTGGGGGAACGGCTACCGCAACGAGGCCTCCACCTGCATCCGGGGAAAACAGACATCATCCATACGGCGACGAAGCCGGTCGTCTTTGAAGTGGCCGGAGAGCGTGTCCCCACCAAAGGGCCAGATCACATCTTCCACGTGTTGGGGAGCCCATTGTCTCTTCGCGGGGGAACCGCTATGTTGCTGGCAGAGGCACAAAGTCGTGCTCGCAAGGCATTCTGGACCCGTCGGGAATCCTTTACATCCGATGCAACCTTCCGTCAGAAGCTCAAGATTCACGTGGTGTTGGTGCGACAGAGTGCCCTCTGGGCTTGCCAGACCTGGCCCTGCCATAGCAGCTTGCCGCGAGCAGTCAATGTCATACAGCTTTCGCATGTTCGTACTATGCTGGGCCTCCGCCGGCAAACCTGTGAAGAGTGGGCTACATGGAACAAGCGCAGCTTCCGTCGAAGCCGCCTCGCGCTCTTTCACTGCGGGGGAACCCGCTGGTCGACATTCGTGCTGTCTCAGATATGGTCCGCTGTCGGACATATTTGCAGGGGGACCAGATCGGGGAAAGGATCTTCCGATGGCGCAGCTTGCAATGGTGGCAAGAGCAGAAAGATGGTGACATCCACATTCAGCATGCCAAACATTTCAATGCATATAATATTGGCATAGACCGACAGCTCAGTGACACAGCGGGGAGAACTGGTTCGAAGTTGCTCGAGATAGGCAAGCCTGGGCAGCCCTTGAAGCTACCTTCGTCGCCAAGTACGATGTTCCGCGGCGTGGAGCAGTGGCAAACAGAGCAGCATAACCAACCTAGCCCCTAACACACCTCAGAGCCAAGACCGACAATTCCTCCAAGCCATTCTGGAAGCAGAAAACCCTCCAAAGAGCAAGCCGAGCAGGTCGAGCAGACAGACACGTACGAAAAAGAGCAACCACAACACAAAAGCAGGGTGACACAAGCCAGGGTACAACCTTGCTGAGATATATCAGCGAGCGAGTGGTTTGCAACCAAACCGGGGGATCCCCCCCATTGTCGTGAATGACCTGCAGCCTCAGTGATAACGGAAGATGAGAGGAGTCCCACTTTTTGCTTGCAGCAGACACTGGACATGCCCTGATGACCGCACTCCTTGCTCGAACCACACATACTATGCTACAACATGCGCCGACATTTTTAAACATATTATCCCCTCGGCAGAAGCTAGTCGCGCGTAAGCTTACAGACTGCAACAACTACAGCAGCCGGACATGCAGAGCATCCGACTCCTGGCAATCCTTTTGCGGGGAACACTCCACACAGGGGCGCAACCTCGCTCCAGCGGCAAGGGAATTGCGCCCGCACCCTCTCCCCTCCTGGCCACGGCGACCCCTTGCCCCCCCCGCTCGGACACGGGCGGCCCGACCAAGCCAGCTGACCAAACCAATCCCAGCGACATCCCCATCGACAGCGCTGCACACCAACCACCACCCGACCCCGCCCTCCGGCCTGGCTCCCACCACCGGGAACAGGACCACTGCCCGGTGCGACAGGACGAGTACACCCAATGATCACTCCTCAGACCTACCTAGAGAGAACCCCCCGACACCACAACCAACAACGACCCCACCAACAACGACCCACACCACGACCAAGATGGGGGACAAACTGTTGACCCATCCTGCAGTTTTCCCCCTCCTAGCTGATCCACTTCCACGCAGGCCTAGCCATGGGCCTCTACCACAATTCACCCAACCCCGACCACCACCTGCCACACCGCTGCAGCGGGGGACCCGACAGCACCCAGCGACCACAGCCCGCAAGCAACAGAATCCTCCAATTACCAGGAGTCGACGCATCCCCTGATGATACCACCAAGCTACCACCGTGGGAAAGACCCGGATGGGGAGCACCCATCCCACGAACACGCCAGACCCACACCCGTGGCGCGGGTCACGGATCACAAAGAGTGGGCAACAAGCAAGGCAAACACCAGTACAAACAACGCAAGTGGCCCGTGCAACAAGCACACCCTGGACCGCAACCACAACACGGACCCGGCTGGGGCATCCTCGCTGACTGCGCGCATGCCGCAGAGCTGCACACTCCACCACACCAACCGCAGGGGGGGACCTGACCCAGTGCAGGCTCCAACCAGGCCTCCAGCTCCACCCTGAGCGGCAGAAACATGCCTACATGCCTGGTGGGCAAGTCCAATACGACAACACTCCCACGAAAATCCCACCCAGCCTGCTTGAAGGCACGACAGTGGACTACCTCCCCCTCACTCACGGGTGCTGGGAAATACACATTAGCGCCACAGTTCCAGTCAATGCACCCATCGCGTCCTCGGCAGGCCTGCCAACCTTGCACATCGTCCGACCTGGTCAATCCGGACCCCTTGCCACAGCCCCCCCTTTACGGTGGGAACCCGCGGCCGCCTTGCGCCCATGGGCCCCCCGACATGTGGCTTTTTGTGGTAGCTGAAGTTCCACCGTTGGATGAGTTCGCCCCTCACAGCATGCTCCTCGCTGAGGGGGATCCGCTTGGAGCTGACCCCCAAGGGGTGGAAACTCACGGTTGAAAAGCTGGCACCCTCCTTGGCCCGCGACACACGTCAGGGGGAACACAGACAACACAGCCTGCCAACACAAGACAACAACAACCACCTTCCGCACAACCCACCACTCCAGCCACATCCAGTGCATCCAGCGAGGCAACCAACCCCCCTGCCAATACCACTCAAAGAGACCACGCCGTGTCCGCTTTGCAGCCGACGTCGACGCAACCACAACCGGAACGCCGAACGCAGAAGACCACTCGCCCAGCAAAGCAACTCCCACGGCCCCGTCCCGAACCCAGCCCTAACCACCACCACAACCACTTAGGGAACAAGCAGCCTTCGTCGACACCAGAGAGTTGCGCGGGGGCCGTAGGCGCAACACAGACAGCACGCCCACCAATGATACACCGCAAGAGCCTCCACTTCGTGAAGACCCCTTTGCGAAAGTTCGAGATGGCCGAGACGTTGGGGGCCTGGACAACTAAACCCGGAGTGCATAAACCTTATTTTCTGGGAGCATGACACCAGTGCTTGAACTCCCGTGACGGTAACAGTCCCAGCTTCCCTCCTGCCGAAGTGGCCGAGCTCAATCAAAGCCATTCTTGCAGGCACTGGCTGCTGCTTTGTACAAAATCAAGCGGCTGGGCAGGAACTGAATGATGACCCTACAGTATGGCTCACATCCCTAAGGCCCTAAAAATGCCGACAGAAAGGGGCCGTGTGCTTGCTTGTGCTAAGGCTTGTTAGGTTCAACAGGCGGTGTCAGCATGTTGACTGTCTGTGGGTTGCTTCTGAGGCCCGTAGGACTAATCCCGTAGAAAGAGGGCCAAGATTGCAATGCTTGGGGCATAGCTTGACCATCGATATGTTGAGGACTGGATTTCGTTCCAAAGTCCCTGTATCATAAGTGGAACATGTAGCCAACTGCTGTAGAGAGCGGAGTGGATTTCAAGCGAAGCCACTTGCCACTTCGCAAGCCACTTTCAGTACCGTTTTCAATTTAGACAAGCAGAGACCAGGGCTGGAAGGCCTGACGCTCTCACAATTCAACTTGGCGGGGGTTTGGAAGGCTTCCATGAAGAGCATCCCGACACCCCGACGACCACGACGATGACGACCACAGCAGGAACACCACGACGACCACTGCGACCAGAACGACCACCAGACCGCCAGGAGACCACCATGAGACCACAAGGACCACGCGAATGTATACTTCTGTTCGTGCAAGATAATCCCGACGTCAATCCACAGCAATCCACAGTACCTAAGTCTCTATGGAGGCTTACCACAGTCCGCTTCTTCTACACATGTCTGGGCTTGTTTGGCAGCAGCGCGACGCTCTGGGGCCAGCGACCGCTGTGGCACGCCACGAGGGCCACAGACTGTTTGAGCTCTTTACGCTTCGTGGCTCCAAGTTGCTGGAAGTCCTTCACTTCAAGAGTTCCTTGTGCGCTTCCTACACAACAAGCCACAATATAATAGCTGGCAGTGCATGTACAGGTAAGGCATGCGCGACTACAGAATTTCTGCAGCCATGACAAAACGGAGCGACGTTTGCTTGGAATGCGTTTATGCCAAGTCTTGCAGAGACTAAGAGGACCGGGAGCGGTTTGAAGTCAACTCACAGCTGCAGGTCATCTTCGCAGTCTGGAGCAGTGGCCGTGGGACCATAAACGGAGCGATTCCCTTCAGCGAGTGTTGCGTCTCGCTGCCAGAGCGACTGCACAGGATCCTACTTCGGTTCTATTGTGTTTTGAAAGTGAGGGGCAATTAGGATGATGGAGGTTGTTTTGCTACTTCCAGCCATGAATTCTGTCCGCCGATTTTTCCTCCACTTGGCTGCACACAGCGCAATGAGAATCGCATGGCGATCTGTACAGTGCTGGGTACCACTACATTCCCATCGTATTTAATTTTATTGCATGTCGTGGCGCGGCGAACCATGCTCATCCCGTCACACAAATGCAGCATCTGCATGTACAGGCTGGAAGACACACCAACAGAGGCTAACTGAAGAACAGCGACAACGAACACGCGGACACGGGCATACAAGCTGTGCCAATGCATGGTGTCAATGGCTTCTGCTGCATCTGGGCTGTTGCCCGCCCTGGCCTGAGCATCAGAGCGGACCAAGCGATGAACTAGCCGCATCAACTGGACATAGCCTCGTTCCGTCCCTTTGTCCTTGTTCAATGCCATGCAAGACTGCCGAACAGCGTTCGGTGCTTCGTGTGCTTGCAGGAGTCGAATGGCAGGCAGTGCAAGTGCTGGCGGTGCCAGGATTTTTCGGTCGGTGACCTGCAGAATTGCCCGCACAGGCTATGTCAAAACGATTTCGTGTCGCTGCAGGGCCTTGGAGAGGGAAGCCGCGGACTGAGAAGGACGAACGGTCGCCCAAACCCAAACAAGGGAAAGTTGAAAGGGAAGGACACATTCCGTGTGTGAGGCATGGGTTCGGTGAAGAAGGTGATGCACAAGACCTCCGGACAGGTCCGAGGCTGAGGCCAACGCAGAGAGGCGAAGCCGTGAATCCAGGAACCGCTCCGCCCCGCGCCGCCCCGGCGCAAAAGTGAGGTTTTTGCCTTGAAAGCTGTGGACCAGCAACTGGTTCTGGTCCGGGTACTCGGGTAGTCTGTGGTGCAACATGGTGTATGGTGTCCATATCACACTTTTGCTGTTGCTTTTCACCTTCTGCGACCTGCATGAGGACCACAACCTTCAGCACCAATTGATTGCCGAAGTGAGATGCTGAGGATCCTAGTGTTGTAGAAGCAACGTGGGGATTCTTGAGTCGATGTTGTTCCGAAGGTCGAGACGCAGAAAACACTTGCTCATCCCAACCTCCTCAGGCCCTGCACGCAATCTGCACGACCGCACGGTTTGAGTTTGGCCCGCATGAGTAGTATGAAGTGCAGTTAAGGTGCTTCGACTACTTCACAGAGTGTGACACAGTCTGCTCCTCCGGCACCTGCTTGTGGCAATCAGTAGGCCCGTAGGCACTGACTCTGCTAGGCAAGCCGGCCGGTGTACCGTCTGGGTGAAACCGCAGGGCAACTTGTGTCGACGTGAGCACTGTTGAGGTGTACATACTCTTGGAACTAGCTTCAGGGGGAGATCTGTATCAGTCAAGAGCCCAGCTGCGAAAGCTTCGAGTGAATTTGTTTTCCTGCTCTCAAGTCCTCCCCTTAGGCATTTGCGAAGACGTGGTCCGATGAGAGAGCCTCAAGCTGCCCATGTCTTCAGACAGGCCCACTTGGCGAGGTTTCCTACACATGTTCGTTAAGAATTCTTCAGCTTCAGGAAATCTTAAGAAGTCCATTTCAAGCACCAGTAATGCCGGTGTCCAGTCAGCGGTCAACAGTTCTCCAACAGGTCTGCGAAGGCGTCAGGCACCTACACGATCAAGGGCAGCCACCTCAACTGTTTGCTGCACTGCACTCCCTCGCAACAAGTTTGCTTACATACGTTTCACTGCTGACAGGATCATTCACAGAGACCTGAAGCCGGAAAACATCCTCCTGACCGAGGCAACTCCACTTCGTGAGTCTGGAATTTTTGCATTTATGCATCACACTGATTTTGCCCGACTCCGGCCCACTTTTGTTGCATCTCGCTGGCGTTGTATGCTCGCAATACCAGAGTTCCTGCATGTTTAGTCTGAAATGGTCTCGAAGCCTCGGGTTCTTCCTACGGACAGCTGAGCGTGTCGTACAGAAACAGCGTGACTGAGATTTCGTGACTTCCTGTCTTCTCGTCGTGGTGTGTTCCCACGATCGTCTGTACTACACAATCATCAAATCCCATCAAAACTTGACCAGGATATGACTGTGAAAATTGCTGATTTCGGATGGGCGGCCAAGGCCGGTGGTGCACGAGTCGTGTCACCCGCTGCCGCTGGTTTCATCGCTCAGGCGGCGAGGAACGACACACGCAAGACGTTCTGTGGCACTCTTTGCATGCTTGCGTCGTCTCCTCAACCCAGAACTTGCGCTCTGTGCCTTGCTTCAAAGAGTTTCTTGTGGAGTTGAGGCCAGAAATGATTGCTGGCAAAGAATACGACGCCAGAGTGGATGATTCATACTCGGATGGTGATGTTGCCGAAGCTGTATTTTGGCTTGCTTGAACTCGCAGAGTAACGAGACTAGGTTTGGGCCATTGGTGTGGCAGTCTCAGTCTTCAGCCGGTTCTGACATCACGGATGTTTGTATGATGCTGTCCAGGTGCTTCTTTTCGAGATATTGACTGGGTGTTCGCCCTTCGACAGAGGACAGGGCCTCATGGAAACGTGCAAGCTGTGGACTCAGTGGCCAGGAACGCACAGGATACAAGCCAGGAAAACTCGTGGCTGAGGGCCATTGTCGGACGTGGTCTTCACGCAGTGTCTTTGGACGAGGCCGTCGGCGAGGCGGTTCGTCGCTTGCTCTGGTGTCCCTGCCATTGTGTAGGTGCCACCGCCGGTTCACCCGATCCTCTTCGGACTCATGCAACAGGAAGCCGAAAACAGAATGTCGTATCTCGGGGCATTTGGTGCTGATGGGTTTTAATAGCATGCTTGGCACTACTTCTTGCCCTGTTAGCAGAGTATGTCTTTTGAGGTTGGACGAGTGCCTGCTGAATGACTGGGTGGCAGTCTCAACGCCTCCGAGTGCTGCAGCATTGTCTGCAACGGCAACAAGCATAACGAGACACGGTCAGAGCGACCGAAGGTTGTTGCGCAGTGCAACGTGTACGCAAAGGTCTCCGTGGCGTCACGATTCAATATGCTGAATGTGCATGGCAAAAACGCCCTTCACAGAAGAGCTCGTCCCAACGACAGGACCTCCTGGCCGCAAGAAGCGGCTTCCTCAGAACTCAGGGAAGCCAGAGCTGGGTTGTTTTGGATTTCAGTGGGGCCACTGTTGAGTCGTTGAGGCAAAGATACCTTCATTGCTCTCCATTCTTCGGAGAAAAGGCACCAAGACTTGCACTCTGCCGTGGAAGTTTCTCTTCACGCAGGTTGCAACAGCACGTGCTTGTGCGAGGATGCCACCAGAAATCGCTGCGAGCGCTGATCCTCCGAAGGCGTCTGTAGAAGCTCCTCCTCCCTGAACGAGATGCCCTCCGACGGCGACGGGAGGAGTTTTCGGCATCGCAGCCTTCAGAGAACTCGCGGCTGGCTGGAAGTCCAAAGTCCTCGGAGAGCCGAGGCCAAGCCGCAACTGCCTTGCCTCTTCTCAGCAAACGTGCTTTGGCCGCAGGCGGAAGCTCTCCCTTTAAGCAAAGCTCGTCCTCGTCCACGGCTACACCGTCTAGTGTCTCTTCCTGCCTAGCCGTCGGGGTTCTTTGCGAGAAGCACCTGCTGCACTTTCAACCAATGTTATCCAAAGTTGACGAGGATTAAATTGGTATCTTGCTGGCCTGTATGAGGCCCTTTTGTACAGACTGCAGGATGGATGGGTACTGAGATTGATTGTTTTCATGATTTTCATGTCTCAATACGGTTTCAATAGGATCGGCTGATACGATTTGGACAGGGTTGGTTTAGTCAGAGTATACCTTGCCTATTTAGGCTAATAATGCCACCGCCAACCCATTAGATGATCATTCCTAGGGTCCCCCCTACATTTCACCGATATATCACTACTACTTCCCCCATTAGATG
>BGNK01004271.1:1396-57098 GCA_003297005.1 Symbiodinium sp. clade A Y106
GTCAGCCGATTTTCGGCTTCAGCCAGCACCGACCGAATTTAGGCGCCGAATTTCGGCTTCAGAATTTAAGCTTCAGGGGGGGTACGAAACCGGGACCCACTTCCCCGGGTCCCTGTATGTGTATGTGTATGTGTATGTCTGTGTGTGTATATGTGTATGTGTGTATGTGTGTGTATATACACATACATCTGCACGCATATTTAGTACAGGTATACGTCCATCTATGGATGTCCGTGAGCGAAAGCAGATGCATACAAAATTTGCTGTAGCTGCATGAACGTTTTATTGTGTGATGCCGTGTTTTTGCATGAAATGAGTGCTTGAAGTCTGGAATGAGACTGGCTTTTAGTGGGCCTGTGCGGAAGCAGCTCCCCTCATAATGTGTGTTATTGCTAAACCCGAAACCCTAAACTAAACCGTAAACCCTAAACCGCAACACCCGGAACAAGGCTTCGGCGGGGGTAGGGTGTCAACCCAACTTGAAAAACTGCCCAACACCCTGGGCCCTAAAGAATTTGAACCCTCATCTCAAAATCTCACGCCGGAAGATGAAAGGTTCAGGTTTAGGGAATTCGAGTGTTCAGGCCGAAGTTGCATAGTTGGCGGCTTAGGGCTCAAATTGCAGCTTCGGGTTCCCTTAAACTAGCTAGCCCACAAGCGCTAGCCGCTGGACCCATAAAGCCCCAAAGCCATAGGCCTCTCTAAGTCCATAGAACCCTAAACCTTACATCGTCAACCTGAAACGCCCGCAGCGCCTTTAAACTCTGAGCACCCGAACCCAAGCCGTAGCTTTCAACGCCGTAAGCCGGTCCCTACCGAGGAGAAGACGTGCGTCATCACGGAGCGTTCCGAGGTCGGTTGCAACAGGATTGAAACTAGGGTAACTCATTAGCTTTCTTTGGGCTTTTGGGGTGAAAGCACTGTTGTGTTGGGGTCAGAGTCTAGTCACATAATGGTGCAGAGGTGTAGGACCTATGGTTTCGAGCAGCAAGCCATGTCGGACCTAGATGATCGCGGTCCCTACGAACACAACGTGGCAGGGAGGCTTGACCCTGAACCCAGACAATAAACCCTAGGCCACAAGCCCTAAACCTCAAAACCCAAACTTCCAAACCCTAAGCCTCAAACCCTAAACCTTAAACTCCCAACCCTAAACTCCAAACCTTGAGCTCTCAAACCCTGAACCCTAAATTTCCAAGCCCTAAGCCCTACCCAAAACTCCCAAAACCCTAAACCGAATCAGGATTTGAAGCACCAGTTCCCACACTGGTGAACCCCGGACCCTGAACTGCCAAGCCATGATCCTCACGTCCTCATTGTTACTGTTAGCTTTTGTTGTCATTTATTATTATTGGTCTTATCATTATTGTTACTTGTAGTAGTATTTTCCTGTTCTTGTTCTTATTCTACTTATTCTTTTTCTTATTCTTGTAATTATGATTATTTTCTTCTTCTTGTTCTTCAAATTACGTTTGCTGTTCCTTCCTTGGAGCTGCTACGGTTGCGAATTCAATACTCCGCTATCAGTATTCTTATGATAGCCGTCTGCTATCCTTGTGGTGGCTGTTGCGACTACCCTGAACTTCCAACCCTCCCAGAAACCCTGAACCTAAAATCTAAAACTCAAAACCCTAAATCCTAGAAGAAGAAACCCTAAGCCCTAAAACCTCAAACCCTAAAGCCCTCAACCCTAAAACCATAGCTGACTGCCTCGTTGTGGCTCCAGCTCGCCAGGGCCGGCCCATTAGGGCTGGCGTGCAGGAGTAGTGTGTGGGTGGGCTTTCGATTCTTTGGGTTTAGGGTTTAGGGGTTTAAGCTTTAGGGGTTTAGGGTCTTATTGCCTTCTTCGGCGTACTTTTGGTGCCCGCCCCTGTTGCAAAGCTTCTTTACTTCTCAAGTAGCAGCCTAAACATTAAACCCCTCAACCCTAAACCCTAACTAAGCCCCAAGCAAACCCTAAGACCGTATGATCTAGCTTTCGAGGCTCTCAGAGTGTCAACCAGGTGTTTCGGCCGTCCGGTCGTAAACCCCGTAGCACTACTTATGCAAATACTCATACCAATGGTATTAGCAGTAATAACAACTAGTCCATTAATAAGAACGATAAGTATAATAATATAACAAGAACAATAAGTATAATAACATAAATATAATATTTAATAATACCTTGACTCACTCTGTGAAGCCCGAAGCCTCCAGCACAGCCTTTCGCGATCCGTGGTGGGTTCGTCTGGAGACAAGTCGGAGGCGACCTTTGTGCCTGTGCTTGAGGTTAGGAGGCTGATGTCTTTCTGTTCTTCTTAGTATTGCTCGTGAAGTCTTCGAATCTGACTGTTGATGTTGATTCTAGCATGTATAGAGCCCTGCGCGAAGCCTCTACTCTGCAAGCCGACGTAGTAGAACATTTGCGATAACAGCTCAGTGAGCATGGGATGAGGGCGATGAAGACCAGACCTGGGAGTTTGGTTCCCAAACCCTAAACCCTCATTGCACGCAGAACACCCTAAACCCGGCGCAGCTTGTGTGCACATGTAGACATATCACTCACGGGCCACCGTTCACATCTGCAGCAGGACACACAGTATAGAAGCTTAAGTATTTTTCAATTTTCCACGAGTTCCCTTTTACCATATTACTACAAAACCCTATGACGTACAAAGCTAGCATATTCGCCACTTGTTTGACAATTGCCATGCAAGATAGTTTGCATGTGTGGAGGGTTTTTCAGGCGAGATGAAGCAGAAGCTCGTATTATGTGAGCCTCAGCAGGTCTCGGTATCCCTTACAATTAAGCATAGTTCTGCTTCATGCGTTCATCATCTTTGCAACAAGTATACTCTACTTTCAGATGTCTTAGCCTTCCCTTCCAGTACACTTATAGTACCCGGTATAGTATAGATAATCTTATAGCACCCCTTACGGTGCCCTTGACCTTACATTGCCTGCTTTGATATTTGGCTTTGAGAGACCGCGGCAAAACGATCTAGGACCCTGACCTAGGCCTTCGTACCCAACGGAGAACCCTTGACCCCGAACCCCAAAGCTTTAGTGATTTAGGCTTTGGAGTCCAGAGCTTCGGGGATTTAGGGTTGCAGGTGAGCCCCTTAGACGCTAAGCCAGAAAATCGAAGCTCGCCTGAAGCCCTTCTCATATTCGAGCTTCAGGGTTTTGAGGTTCTGGAGCCTGAAACCCTTCGCCCGCGATCTGCGCATCAGAGGCGTGAGCTTCGACGTTGGAGAAGATGATCCCTTTAACACTGGCTTCCTGCACTGCATATGGAATTTTCAGGAGTTGAGTTTTCCGTCATGCAGGGAGACGTGTAGAATTTTTTGGCGACTAGAACCGGGACCCAAAATCTTTTGCTGACAGCCAACACCCTCGTCGTCGTCAGGGCAGCAGGAGGAGAAGGGGTAGTAGCAGCAGCAGTCTTGCCACTACTGTTTTGTGTTTCGGGCATTATTGTCATGAGTCGTACTCGCAGTAGTGGTGGCAGTAGTAGTAGTGGTAGTGGTAGTGGTGGTGGTGGCGGTGGTGGTGATGGTGCTGGTGGTAGTGGTAGTGGTGGTAGTAGTAGCAGGAGGAGTAGCAGCAGGCGTTGTCGTCGTCCTCGTTGCCATCGGCGTCGTAGCAGTAGGAGTAGAAGAAGCCGTGAACGGAAGCAGGAAGCAGTAGCGGAGTACTGTTTGTAGCGCTTCTTTCTGTGCAACTGCACAGCATATGTATGTGTGGATATCATTCGTATGTGTATACATCACGCAGGCATATATATATATATGCACGGTTATGTGTGTATAGTATATACATACATATTTATAAATACACATAAACGCATTCATATATGTATATATGTGTATATATATACGCATATATATATATACACGTGTATACGAATATGTATCTGTATGCTAGATAGATAGATCGATGAGTAGATCGATGGTGATGATGACGACGGCGACGATAGTGACGACGACGGTGATATTGATGATGATAATAATGAAGAAGACGATGATGAACATGGTGATGATGATGTTGCTGGTGTTGGCGGTGGTCCATCATGATGATGACGATGAGGATCCCCTTTCCGCTTTCCTCATCGTCTTCCTTCTGCTGGTTGCCGAGAAGGACCGAGTTACCTTGAGGGTTTAGGGTTTCGGTTTAGGGTTCAGGGTTTCCACTCACCAATAACGTTCGTTGAATTTATGTTTCGAGGCGAGGGTTTATCGACACGGTGATTCAGGTTTTCTTTGCTTTGCGACAAACTGGCTTGTTGCTGTTGTAGGCGGATGCGGTGGCTTGCACAGCGTTGTACCCTTGTTATGATTTCTAGCTGTAAGTACTCTGCTACGCTTAACCCCAAAGCCTGAACTCCAAAACCCCAAAACCCTGAACCCTAACTCCCAAGCTCTGAACCCTAGATCCCCAACGAGAAACTTAACTCTGCATGCCTGCTTCGCACAGAACACGAAGGCACTGTGGTGGAAAGCTGAGCCGACGTGATGCAAGGCTTCGTCCCATGCCAATCCCTAAACCCGAAACCTTGAACCGAAACTCTGATCATAGCCTGGAGAGAGGGCTCTTAATCTTAGACAAATCAGCCCGAAATCATACCCCTGAATTAGAATGCCACAGGAGCGGCGCTACTTCAAAAACCGTCCTGCCCCCATGGTGGAGCTGCCAGTGCCCAGTCTGACTTGCAGTCTCCAGCTGCTTCTTCAATCACGTCGGGGAATGAGTACCGCAGGGGCCTTAATAATCAGAATAGGGTTTTGAGAGTTCCTTATTACCTTATTATATCTGTAGTATAATATACCCCAAAACCCTATTCTAATTATTAAGGCCCCTATAATACTACACGCTTCCAGTACATTGTCAACATTGTCTGATTGTTGGCAGTATGATGACAGTACCTATATTACTTTGCATTTGTTTGCACTCACCACTGTTAGTACTTCCCTCGGTGTTGGTGTTGTCCATGTTCTTCTCGTCGTTGGGACCGTTGTTCAGATCACTGTTGTTGCAAGTCATCTTGCATCCGTGGTTGCCCGTACGTTAAACTACTATTGATGCCCAAAATCCGGCATGACCTAGATCATCGCGCATATCTCTTGTCGCACTGTCCATTTCCCCGCAACCGCTTAGTTTCAATGTTGCATCGCCATGGGGTCATGCAGGATTTTGGGCATTCGCACAGGCCTTGGTTTTGACCCCTGCATCAATGCAATAGTCCAATTAGGGGTAGCAGGGGAGCCGTGTGGATGTTCAAAGTCATGCAGGATTTTGGGCATCAGCCGTATTTTTGGAATTTTTGTCATTTCTTTCGCGAAAATAGCTGTTGTCATTGATACCTACCACGAGCAGTTGTTCGTTGCTGCTATTGTTGTTTCATTCTGGCAGCTGTACCCCTTGCTTGCCGTTTGTATTCATTGTCTGTCTGGTTCTGGTTGATTTGACAAATTGTTGCTTTTGCTGCATGGTTGTTGTCACTGTTCTGTTTCGTATGCTCGTTACCATGGTTATGAATAGGGCACTATCACCATCACTACTTGTTAGTGCAATCATCGGTACTCCTTTTCTTGCTCGTTTGCTGACTCGTCGCCCTTAACCTAAACCCTTAAGCCTAAACCCAAGAAGGGTTTAGGGTGCCGGCACTTGAAGAGCTTGGGGTCTCGACATTTAGGTGGCTACAACTCGGGTTCAAGGGTTTGAGGATGTGTAGATATGGGAGTTTCCGACAATAGGGGACCCTAATATAGCACCCTAAATAGTAGGATCCTTATTACCCAGACCCCAGAATTACAATAGGGTCCCCCTAATTTTCGGAAACTCCCATATAGGGTTTTGTCGCATACCCGGGTTTGACCAGCAGAAACACACGTTCGACCAAACCCTAAACCCTAAACCCTAAAGCCTAAATCCTAAACCCTAAACCCTAAACCCTAAAGCCTAAATGCTAAAGCCTAAACCCTAAACCCTAAAGCCTAAATCCTAAAGCCTAAACCCGAAACCCTAATATGTCTTCATGAAGAATCATTGGGATCCTTGCCCCTCAATCTAAGCGCTGAAGCCACACCGGCCCGAAACCCTCAAACCCAGAACCCTAAGCCCCGCCCTAGACCCTAGGGTTTAGGGTTTAGGGTTTAGGGTTTAGATAAAGCCGTGAACCTCTCAGATCCCAAACCCCAAACCCAGAATATGCCATAGCCCTGAACCCATAACCCGAATCTCTGAGCCCTAAACCCTTAAACCCTTAAACTCTGAAACCCTAGACCCCAAACCCTAGACTCTAAACCCTGAGACACCAGAACCGCCGAATCCTTCCAAAGAGTGAGGTGCCGTCGCCGAGTCCAGAGGCTACCAAGTGGCAGTTTTGCCGGGGATTCGTTTTTGCAGGATCCGAAGGGTTCCTTTAACACGTCTCAATATCGTATAATGTACCCCAAAGGCGTATTCTAAGCATGAAGGCCTCTATAGAGTAGTTTGGAGCGTTTCTGTGAGGGTTTTGGGCTTTCGTAAGGGCTCAAGGATTTACGCTTTCGAGTGGCCCTGCGCAGTTCTTCCAGCTGGGATGTTCCGAGGTTCAGTACATCCCTTGTAACTCTGTCGCACTTTCTCCGGCTGAAGTTTACGAGTTCTACTGCTATGATTGCGGACCCAAAGCGAGCTACAACCAGGTTTGATTCTTGTCGGGATCTAGGGTTCAGGGTTGGGGGGTGTAGGCTTTCGCGCTTTAGTGTCCGGATTTTGAAGCCTAGAATTAGACTGTTTATAGGAATGGGGGTTCAGAGTGTTCGGGTTTCAGTTAATTTGGGTAGACGGTTTCAGCATTACGGAGTTGGACCTTTAACTTAAACCCGAAAGCATAACATGGCTTGGGGCTTGAAGGCCTCGGATTTCGAATGTTGTGCCAAGGTTGGGAGTAGTGTGAGTTGTCCCTTCATCCACGAGTGGTCCTACTAAGATCCAGAGCACTTTGCCAAAGCCTCACCCCGAAGCTTGGGAGCAAAGGAACACGGCTACAGTGTGACAGGAGTTCTTCCCGAAACCCTAAGCCCTAAATACGAGTCTTCGCTTCGATTCAGGTGATGATTGAAGCAGATCGCCAATTCAGGGAGCTGCAACGGCGTCTGGGCATATCTTGATGTTTCGTTTTGGCTTTACGGCCTGGCGTACATATAAAGAACACCCAAAGCTCTTAGAATCATTTTGGAGGCCGTAGTAAAACTGTTTCCCACCTCAAAGGGATGCTGTTATGTGCTGTTGCCAGTGTCAAGGTTTAGGGTTCAGGGTTTAGGGCTTATACCATTTGTTCTGATGACTAAGACCCTCTGTCTGGTGCTATCTTCACTGCTATGGGCCCCTTCGAGGTTTCATCCGCTAGCTTTTTATGTTCACCCAGTGGCCCTTGCGGGTATGAGTACCCTTAAGTAGTACCTCTTACGCAACTTCGGACTGGACATCCAGACTTCAAACACGAAGGAGAACTCCCCGGTTCTTAGCAGGGAATGGGGCAATGGGCTAAAGGGACCAGGGACTCCTATCGGGGACTATCTCTGGGGTCCATTCCCCCATTCCCTACTCAGAGCCGGGGAGGCTAGGCCAATGCTCTACGTCCTCTGCAGGTGTCAACATCCCGCAAAGGCAGTTCCCAGCACGAAACGATAAATCCCTAAACCCCTAAACCCCTATAAACCTCTTAATACCCCCATACCCCGTTCACTTTGAAGAGTATCAAGTTCTTATCACGAAGCCGAACTTTCAGGGACGTGACAGCCCTGGGCGGGCTATCGGAGATGTAGTTGCTAGGGCTTAGGCTTCAGTCTTGAGGGTTTTGAAGGTTTAGGGTTTAGGGTTTAGGGTACGGGTTAGTCTTTTGGGTTTCAGTCGGGGTTCAGGGTTTTAGGGCTTGCATTCATGAAGCTTTACGGGCTTAGGATTTCAGTTGAGGGTTCAGGCTTCTGACCCTCCGAATCATAAAGGCAAATCCCACACACGAAACCATCAACGAGAAACCCTAAACCCCTAAACTCCCTACACCGTAAACCCTCAACCCTAAACCCTCAACCTTAACTAGCAGATCAGGAGCTTAATTCGAATGGTCATGGACGTCTGTGGTTGCTTGGGCATCCTGCTTCTCTCGGCATACACCTGTCGAATTATCTGTCTGGGCAAGGACGGGGGGGAGTTTGGGGTGTTAGGGTTTAGGGTTTAGGGTTTATGGGGGATACAGCAGCCTTACAACCTAACCGACCTAACCCCTGAGCCCTAAACCTTAAGCCCAACCTTCCACCCTATGCCCTAAACCCTATACCTCAAACCGTTTAACCCTAAGCATTACAGTGAACCGCAGAAAGCTGGACCATGGAACTAGGATGATTAGTGGTTTGATTCCCTATACTTCACTGTTAGGGCATGAGGATAATGATGTTCCAACTTTCTGGCTTCTACTTTCAAGGCCTCTAAACCCCTAAACCCTAAACCCTCAAACCCTAAACCCTAAACCCTAAAACCCCAAACCCTAAACCCCCAAACCCTAAACCCTAAACCCTAAACGGTTAAGTTCATCGGGTCAGGGGGTGCTGCGGATGAGTAGAGGCTCGCCGGGAACCCCGAGGCCCCGCACCCCCAGCTCCCAGCTCTTCAGCTCCGGATTTGGGAGTTTAGGGCCTTAGGGTTTAGGGTTTAGGGTTTAGGGTTTTGGGAGTTTCCGAAAATTGGGGGCACCTTATTTTGGGGGTCCTACAAAAAAAGACCTACGATTTAGGGTACTATAGTACTTGGAGGGGCAGGGGACTTAGTAAGTAAGGTTATAAGTAGGGTTATAATTGGGGTAACTCCATTTTGGGTGCTTATAACTCTACTTATAACCTACTTACTAAGTCCCCTGCCCCTCCAAGTAGGGTCCCCTATTTTCGGAAACCCCCACCTGAAGGGAAGCTTGGGTGTGGGGTTTAGGGTGCAGGGTTTAGGGTCTAGGGTTGAGGGTTCAGAGTTTTAGTCTGGGTGTAGAGTTTAGGGTTGATCGTGTGGAGTTTAGGGCATGCATGGGGGGCAATTCTTGCTTGGAAGGCTATGTACATTCTTGGCCGCGGCTACACAGGTCATTCCACCACTACATGTTGACGTGGCTGCGGCAGTATAGACACCTTTCGGCTTTGTCTTTGCAGTGCTTGTGTTTCGCTACTCCTACCGGTTATAGTATGTGTTTATATGATGCAAGATGCTGACATCATCGGTTTCCAGCAGCGATTTCTTTTTTTGCTTTGTGTTATGCTCGTGTTCGTTGTGAATTCGCACTTCTTTTTAACTAAACGTGTGACACACACACAGAGACACCTTGCACATATTATGTTTTTGCAAGTGCTTGTGCAGAAGGTGGATGTTTTTGTATGTCTGTGCACCAAGCAGTGATACTCATTCTAGTTGTACAGCTGTACCGGTTTCCTGCTACACGAGGCATGCCTCCTTAGCCCATGCATCGTGCCCTGAACGCATAGAAGCGGGTTTTGACTATTTAGTAGCTTGACAAGGATGTGTGGCGAGAAAGCTCTTGTTGTTTGTTGGGGTCTTTGTGCCGAACCCTACAGTCGACTACTAAACGGCCAACCAACTCTTGTGCGCCCAAACCTTAAGCCTCTCTAAACCCTAAACCCTAAGGGTCGTGGATTTGGGGCTTAAACCAAGCCCTCCAAGCCAACTCCCAAGGCAAAGCAGTCAACCCTTCTTTCCAGGAAAGCTTGTCCTGCGGAGAGATGAGCCATGTCTTTCTGCTTGTTCTTTGGTTGCTGACGTGTGTGGCCTTCCACACAGGACGGGGTAGATCGCCCCAGGATTTAGGGTTTAGGGGTTTGGTAGATCGCCCCAGGATTTAGGGTTTAGGGGTTTGGGGTTCAGGGTTTGGACTTAGGGTCAGAGCCATAAGCCCAAGCCCTGCAAGCCACAGTATCACTTGGCAGTCACACATTGGAGTGCTCCCGACTGCATGACAGAAACCCTAAACTCCAAACCCTAGAACCCTAAACCCCAATTTAATGTACAACAATAGGTAATGCACGCTAACAATGAATCTTCAAGGCCCCGAGGTGGGTTGTTGCATCTCGTAGTTTCTGGGAGAGTTGTTGATCATCACGTACGGCTGTAACTTAAAGTAGGAACCTAAATCCAGTTTCGTAGAGCATGAAATCCGCAGACAACGTCACATCTCCTAAACCTTGAACCCTAAACCCCCGAAGCCCCAAACCCTGAACTCATCCCTTCGTCCACCAGGAGTTTTAAGGTGGTGTGGCGGCGAAGCTGGCGAAGTCGTCCTTCTCATGTCGCCTGGTTTGCAAAGTAAAGGGTTGGGGTTCAGGGTTTAGGGTTTGGGTTTTTTGGCTCAGCCACAACGCGCTTTGAGGGTTTGGGGTTTTGAGGTGGTTGTATATTGCATGCTGCCTGAATCGGTGTGCTAGCATGCTCGCACGGCAGCACAATAACGCGACAGCACGGCTATCGCGCGCAAGCACTTTTGTCCTACAGCCTCCGAACACGTTTAACCTAGAAACCGGGCAAGGTCTGACCATCAAGCCTCAGCTCTTCCCAACCCGTCCCAACACATCTGCCTCAAAACCCCGCTGGGTTTGTCGTTCAATCCTGCAGGGTGGTGACTTCAGGGTGGCTTTGGCCTTGAGCCTTAAACCAACCCTATTCGGGAGCCTCGATGTCAAGCCCCGCGGAGCAGCTGAACCAGCTGTTACGGAGGTTAGGGTTTAGGGTTTAGGGTTTAGTTTAGGGTTTAGGGTTTTGAGTTCCAGGTTGAAGGTTTGGGGTGTAGGGCAGGTCGGCTGTGATGTACTTATCTTGGAAAGGGAAACCAACATATGTAAAGGTCAGAAAAATCACAACAACTTTAACGTACCAAACAGAAGTATATCAGAATATGAACCCAAACCCTATTCTAATTATCAAGACCCACATACTAACCCCTGAACGTCACACTAATAACTTTGAATCCCTAGACAAGAACTCTGTTCGAATCGTTGAGACCCGTGTAGTGAAGCTTTATAGTACCCTTATAGAAGCCTTCAAGGAAGCCTGCTAGTAGCCTTTAAAGGAATCCTATTCTGATAGTTCAGGCCCCCTCTGCTGGGAGACCAAGGCCTTGGGTTCTTTCAGGCCTGGATCAGAGAACCCATCCGGAGCCGTAACCTTAGGGCCTTAGGGTTTAGGGTTTGGGGTTATGGTTATGGTTGAGGGTTTAGGGTTTCGGGTTTAGGTTTTAGGATTTCGGGTTTAGGGTTTAGGGTTATGGTTGAGGGTTTCGGGTTGAGGGTTTAGGGTTGAGGGTGGGTTTAGGGTCCAAGGGGTAGGGTGTAGGGCTAGGGCGCCGCCCCGGATCACCTACAACATAAAGCTAATATGGGGGTCGGAATCCATCGTTATTGTGCTTCCGCCCGCCATTTACATGTGTGCATGGCACTGACAAAAGCCCACTCGGAGGATCAGGGGACTTAGTAGGTAAGGTTACAAGTACGTTAATTGGGGTACCAAAGTAGTTACAAGTGCAAATAGACGTCATTTATACTCCAAGTTACTAAGTCCCACGATCCTTAAACCCTAAACCCTCCTTACCCTGTTGGTAACCCTTTAGTTACTAGTACAAAGTCCCATGATCCTTTAAAGTAACAAAGGACCCTCATTGAAAGCCCAGGTATCTTTTCAGCCTTCAACCCTAAACCCTGAACTCTAAACCCTAAAACCCTAAACCCCAAAACCCTAAACCCCTAAACCCTAAACCCCTAAACCCTACAACCCCTAAACCCTATTCCCCTAAACCTATTCAAAAAAACCCAGGTATTTTTTCAACCTTCTCACCCTCGGGATGACTGTCTACATAGATGAAGTGGCAAAGGCGATGCTCGAGATCTTTTGGCTGCAGGGAGAGTCGGGGTGAGAGGGTTGCAGGGTGGTACGGGTTTAGGGTTTTGGGGTTTTGGGGTTTAGGGTTTAGGTTGTAGGGTCTTGGGGTTGTAGGATTTTGGGTTATGGGTGTATCGTGCTGGATTTCTTCTTTTTGCGTGGGCAGCGCTGGACCCTAAATGGCTAGTGCAGGACAGTGTCACGCACGAGTCCAGGGCTTCAGCTTTGCATTTTGCTGTTCACGGTCTTCCAGCTAGATTTGAGACCTCGGACGACGGGGTGGTTCAGCAAAAGCTGAACATGGAGGGGGCGCTCAACGTGCAAACTCAGGGGTGCCTGCATCCCGTCACATCGTAGTTTCGGCGGCGGGATTTTGGCTTGTTGCGGTGGCCAATACCACAAGTCGATGGAGCCAAATCGCTGTGAAACGTAAAGGGCATCAATAATTAGAGGTGCTAAACCCTAAACCAAAAACCTCAACCCTCAACCCTAGAGCCTAAAGCCTTCATCCTAGACTCCAAGACCCAGAACCCAGAAGCCTGAACCCTAAAGTCCAGGTATCACGCGATCTGCTGGGAGGGGGGGGGGGAGGACCCGAAGTCTTACACGAAGCCGTGGAGTGTATAGCAGGGTTTAGGGTGTATGTAAGGGTTACTTTCGGGCCTTACTGTAAGGGGTAACTACAAGGGTCACTAGGTTCGAAGCTCTTTAAACCCCAATCCCTAAACACCGCAAGAGCCCAAACAAGCATAGCTGAGGCCCATGATTATGATGGGCCGAGTCGTGGGCTCGTTGGCATTCCTAGACTGGCGCCATGGGTAGCTTGGCTCGTCTTGGGGGGTTGTTGGGGTTTACAAGGTTTGTTTTTTCTCCAAAGGTTTTCAGGGTTTGCTGGGTTTGAGGGTTTTCAGGCTTTTCGAGGGTTTTCAGGGGTTAGGGAGGGGTCTTCGTTCAAGAGTTCAGGCGGTTCAACGCACCAAAATTCGAATCCCCAGCCCTAAACCTGTAGGATCATGATTTGTACTCATTGTGATTCTTATGGACATGCGAAGTATGATGGTCAGCACGGTTATTCTGATTATTGCGGCTGCTATGCTTACTACAATCACTATGACGAGTGCGGTCTGATTGTTACTACTATGGTCATCAGGACTATTCTGGTTATAATGGCTGTTCATATCACTATGAAGCCTTGACTCTTCATCGGCCATAGCAGCATAGACCCTGCACCCTTCAAAATTCCCAACGTCGTAAACCCTTAAAGCGATCAGAACCCCAAACCCTCAAACACCTAAACCGTACACCCTCAACATCGCACACCTACAAAACCCCACACACTAAACCTTATACCCTAAAACACCTCTCCACCCTAAGCCCTCACGGCCCGAAGCTAATCCACAGAACCCTATACCTACATCTCTAAGACTGGTTTACCATCAGCCCTGAAAAAGGCAAACCCCCGAAGCCCGCAGATTCAAGCCTCAACAGCTTGAAGCCCACAGAAGCCCAACCCGAAGTCCTGAAACCCAGCCCTGCCCCACAGAGCCCTAGCCCGAAACCTGCAAAACCCTAAGCCCTAAGCCCACAAAGCCCTGACCCGAAGCCCTAAACCTTCGAAGTCGTAAACCCTCAAAGGTTCAAAGACTTGAACCCCCTTGGCTGCTGTGGTTTGTTGTGTAGCAGGGTTCAAGTTCTAGGATTCAGGAAGTTCGAAGAGAATGGGATTTTGGGAGTTTAGAGAGTCCACGGTTGTGGGTGTTTAGATAGGTAAGGGTTTACGGGGTTTGGCTTGTATGGCTCAAGACTGTTGTGCAGTTTAGGCTTTGAACCCTGTTTCACATTAAGGGTTTAGAGTTTGGGGTTTAGGGGTTTAGGGTTTACCGGTCTAGGTTCCCGGACGCAAGGCTCTGCTGCAACAGCCTATTTGCCGCCCCCGGGCACGCACTGGTGATGTTCCACATGACCCTGGGTTGCTGATATGCCGCCCTAAACCCTAAACCCTAAACCCTAGACTCCGAAGCCCTAAACCCTATAAGCCCGAAAACCCCTACATCCTGAACCCTAAACTCCAAACCCGAAACTGTAAACCCTGGGCCCCAAACCCGAAACCCAACTGGGTGACTGGGGTAAGTCCGAATGTTTCAGAGAAGAAGGATCCTTCTTTTCAGGGTTTACATTGGGCACCGACTTTTCCGAAGTGTTTTCATCTACAGCGGGCAAGAAGCCCTAGAAAGAACGTCATCTCAAGAACAGGTCAGGGGTCTGCCACACCCACAAACGAGACCTTGCTTGGGTGAAGAGGCAGTCTTTGAAAGAAGCTGGCTTACAACTGCTGAAAGCCTTCGGGCTTCTGAGGTCGTCTTAAGCTTCCCGCGGGTTTAAGGGGGGTTGGGGCGTTTTGGACGTTCCCAGCACCTGACACCGCCAGCCGCGATTTCACTTACATTCCGCCAGAAACTCGACCTTTCTACTACAGGAGTCGGAGGAAAACATATCTGATGCCCTCACCATCCCCGTATGTTATACTATGACACTATAACATACCGCGAAGCCTTATTCTCATTACGAAGGCCCCACCATATTCGACCCGAGGCCCTCTAGGGTTTTCAAGGTCGTACCAGCTTTTTTTGCAGGTGCTTTCACAGGTCTTGAGGTAGTTCCAGGTCGTTGTATTTCTCAAAGATCCCAGCCGGTCCTAGCCATAACCAGCCATACTCTGGATCATTATCATTCCTCCTCCACCTCTTGCTACTACTGCTGCTGCTGCTGCTACTGCTACTGCTACTGCTACTGCTACTACTACTACTACTACTACTACTCCTGCTGCTGCTGCTGCTGCAGCAACACCGACTACCACCACAACTACTACACATATTCATGATTATAGCGAGACTTTTATCACCAAGCACTTGTAGTGGTAACGATATCAATAACACTAATGATGGCAACATACTCATCATAACATCATGGCAAAGATCATGACTACCCATACTGTAGGTGCGTCGACGGGGGGAACCGCAGTGAGAAGCAATCCCCAATTAGGCACGACGGTTCCAAGAGCAGTCGCACGAGGAGCCGTGAGACGGGGCTTAGGGAACTTTAGGGTTTGAGTGTCTCGGGTCTGAGTCTTGGGGTGTAAGGTTGGAGCTTCATGATTCCAATGTGAGCCACAGTGAATCTCAGGAAGCGGGGTGCGAAGGAATTGCGGGTCGGAGCTTGGTGTCTTGGGGTGTCTTCAGGTTGAGAGCCTTGGTTATGTGGCTTTAGGGCTGCGGGATAAGGCTCTTTTGGGTGCATCGGGAGCTTAAGGCTTGGAGTGCCGGAAGTTTGGCGCAAAGAAGATGGGCCAAAGCGACCTGGAGCTAGCATGCACCCTAGAGCCGAAACCCCGCAATACACAAAACCCTAGAGCCGAGACCCCATAACACAAAACCCTAGAGCCGACCACATGAAACCCTAAAGCCCGTCGTGACACCCTAAAGTCCCAAAGCTTTCATCCAAGACTCTTAAGCCCTGACGCCCTAGACGCTGGAAATTAAAACCCTTGCAGCCCTACTACACCCACAGACCTAAGACCCAAAGCCCCTAAATCCTAAACCCAAGCCTCAAACCCTAAACCCTAAACCCAAACCCTGAACCCTAAACCCAAACCTGAACCCTAAACCCAAGCCTCAAACCCTAAACCCTAAACCCAAACCCTAAACCCTAAACCCAAACCTAAACCCTAAACCCAAGCCTCAAACCCTAAACCCTGGACCCAAACCCTGAACCCTAAACCCAAACCTAAGCCCTAAACCCAAGCCTCAAACCCTAAACTTAACGCTAAACCTAAACATTAAACCCTAAGCCCTAAACCCTGAACCCTGAACCCAAACCTTATACCCTAAACCCGAAACAACCGAACTCCACTAGACTAAAGCTTAAGCCAAGTGAAAAGGCAGAGCTCGCATGCAGGGTTCTCGGCTTAGGGTTTTAGAGCTTAGGGTCTTAGGGTATTTCAGAGTTTAAGTACTTAAGGCTTACGGCTTTTAGAGGGTCAGGTCTTCGGGTGTAGAGGTTCGGGGTTCTGAGGATTTCACACAGATGCTGAACAGCGCCATCGCGGAATTCTGCGCCCCTGGGCTGCAAGCGCTTGGTTGAAACCGCGCAGGGTTATTCCAACAGTGTTTAGCGTGCGAGCATCCCCAGTTCAGTTCCAGAACTACGAAACACGCCAACCCCATGTCCAATTTCAAAGCTTTAAGCCTTAAACCCCTCACACCCTAAACCCTAACCCCCAAACCGTGAGCCCCAAACACACAGGTTTGCGGCATTCTGCCTGAAAGGTTGGAGGGCATAAGCAAGTCTCTGCTCTAGGAATTTAGGGTTTAGGGTTGAGGGGTTCGCGGTTTGGGGGCTTGCGACTTTCAGCGCGCTTCGTGGTCTTCGCGTCGAAGGCGACGCCTAAGCCCTAAACGCTCAGCCGAAAGCCCTAAACCCTAAACCCTAAACCCCTAAACCCGCAAGTCTTGAACAAATCCGCCTGCTTCGGTGTTCAAGTGCGATTGTTTTAGAGTTTGTAGCCTCAGGGTTCAGGATTTGCGGTCGAGGGTTTCGGGTTTGGGATCTAGGGAAAAGGGGTTGCAGAGCTTTGCGGCTTGAGGGTGAAGTGAACGTGTGGAGTGTTGCGTGTGAAGGGTTTTTAGTGCACAGGATCCGATGCCCAGGTGCACTATATAAACCCGAGCCTAAACCCTAAACCCCTAAACCCTAAACCCTAAACCCCTAAACCCTAAACCCCTAAACCCCTAAACCCTAAACCCCTAAACCCCTAAACCCCTAAACCCTAAACCCCTAAACCCCTAAACCCTAAACCCCTAAACCCCTAAACCCCTAAACCCCTAAACCCTAAACCNGGCGACCACCGAGATCTACACTCTTTCCCTACACGACGCTCTTCCGATCTCTAAACCCCCAAACCCCTAAACCCCTAAACCCCTTAACCCCTAAACCCCTAAACCCTAAACCCCTAAACCCTAAACCCTAAACCCTAATCCCTACACCATCCAGCCTGGGCCCTAAGCCTTCGCATGAGTAATCCTTCTTGAGACGCTAAAGAGGCTTTACACGTACGAGCCCGGAATCCGTCAATTTGCAATACACCCCTTTACGTTTCAACGCCATCCGCCCCTGGACCTAAACGACTAATGCCTCGAGCTCTCAAGCCTTTTTTGTTGACAAATTAAAGCAGATTTGTCTTCAGCAATCCTCCTGTTTTGTATCCTGTATAGTTGAGTTGTAATTAGTATGGTTTGCCCCGGCCCCACCCGCCTCTTGTAACTCATGTCTTCGAAAGGCTAAGACCCCACAGCGTATATCGCTAGCTTCAGACTGATCCGAGGTCTTCGTACTCATCCTACTGGTGTCTTGGGCGCTGGAGTTCTTTTTGCAGACTCTTTGCTGCAGGTGTCGAACTAGTTTGGCGTTTGCGGTGAGGATGTAAGTGTTCAGCCTTCAGGGATAGGGTTTGCGGCCTTTCGTACCCGGTACCCCTGCCCTGCCCTGCCCTACCTTCTGCCGCCTGCCTGCTTTTGTCTTACTGCTAGAAAGAAAGGAAAGCGTGATGGCATGAATTTAGGCCTAAACCCTAAAAGGAATAGGTTTGGGTGGTACGATGCACTCGACACAACCTTGTCGCAAGATATTACCGCCTATGCGCTATCTCACGACAAAATGCTAAACCCTAAACGTAAACCTTAACCTGCTTCAGCTCGGGGGACCGCATCTCGCATCTCTGGCCGAGGAAGTGGATCGGTGCCATGGTCGCGGCCTCCGATCTGGACCGCTTGCACCCCACTTTGGTATAGGGTTCAGGCTAGGATTCGGTTTCAGGTTTCAGGTTTTTAGGGTTTAGGCTTCACTTCGGGTTTAGGGTTTAGGGTATGGGGTATGGGGTTCAGGCTAGGAGTGTGGATGGAGCTTCGGGGTTTCGGGTCCAGAATGCCTCGAAATGTAGCAAAACAAGGCGGCTGCAACTTGTAGCAAGGGAAGACGACGGCGGCTGCTGCTATTACTCCTCCTCTGCTGTTGCTGCTACTGCTACTGCTGCTACTGCTGCTGCTGCTGCTGCTGCTACTACCACCACCACCACCGCTACTACCACTGCCACCACTACTACTGCTACTACTTCTTCTACCTCAACTTCTACTACTTCTGCTACGTTTACTGCTTCTATTACTGCCGCTGCTGCTGCTGCTGCTGAGTCGTGGCGTGCAGGATATGGCGCTCCGTGCTGCGAAGTCTGTGATCAGGAGCAGTTGCGATGCAGAGGCCGGCGATACTTTGGAGTTTGAGATCGGCGGAAAGATTTGTAGGGTTGTATAAGGGTTCCATAGGGGTTCTATGAAGGTTCTGTAAGGCTTCTCTATCAGGATTTATGCAGCTGCGGCTATCGGATCGAGAGTTTCGGGTTTGGGTCTAGTTTTGTAGAGTTGTGGGCAACGAAGCTGGTAGAGGCC
The DNA here is from genome assembly GCA_003297005.1 of Symbiodinium sp. clade A Y106. Taxonomy (NCBI): domain Eukaryota; class Dinophyceae; order Suessiales; family Symbiodiniaceae; genus Symbiodinium; species Symbiodinium sp. clade A. The sequence continues at coordinate 19,789 of BGNK01004271.1, forward strand.
TCGGGTTCAGAAGTTGCAACTTGGGGCTCAGGGTTGCGGGCTTGGGGTTTAGAGGTTTAGGGTTTAGGGTTTAAGGCTTAGAGGCTTAGTGACTGCAAGGCTGGGGCTTTTGGCTTTGAGGGCTCCGGAGCCCGAAAAATTGCAGCCCCACTAGAAAATCTGAAAGCGATCTCGCCCGAATCCGAAATCCCAGACCTAGCAGGTCAGGTTAAGTGGGGTTGCAGGGACCAGTAGCCTTAATATATAGCTTTGGAGCAGCGGTTGGAGCCCTGGATTATAATTGATGATATCTTGAACCCGTTAAACACTAAGCCCTCAACCCTAAACCCCTCACCCTAAGCCCCAAGAGACTTGTCTTTCCAGGCCGAGCTCAGTGCCGACCTACATCTGCAGCAGGTTTCCTCCAAGCTGGCTCACCTCCGCATCTTGGGCTCAAGGGGTTTAGGGTTTAGGGGTTTAGTCTTCTGCATGGGACGTGTAAGAGGGTCCTGGGTTCGGGGTTCAGGGGTTCAGGGTTTGCGGTGTTTCGGGCTTGGTGGGTGAGGTTTGGGGTTTAGGGGGTTCACGGCAGCATCGTCACAAAGCAGTCCCACACTTTGGGTTTCGAGTTCACAGTGCAGCGGTTATCATCACAGCCATGCAAATCCTCGTGATCATAATTACCCGGCGGGCTACAGGTACGAACAGTAGCAACGAAGTCACGCTCCCCCAACCATCATGACGAACACCCCTACTGTTCCTTGCAAAAACCTTATGTAACCTTTAGCATCGCCAAACCCTAAACCCCTAAATGCCCTAAACCCTAAACCACTAAACCCTAAACCCTAAACCCCTAAACCCTAAACCCTAAACCCTAAACCCTAAACCAGAAACCGTAAGCAGCACCACCAGAAGCCCCGCTCGTCTGAACCGCGAGTGCGCAGGGCTACCCGTAAGCTAAGGGCCGAGGTGTCAAGGGGTTCCAGGAGGCCCTGAAGATTCTTTTTGGGGGTTTAGGGTTTAAGGTTTAGGGTTTAGGGTTTAAGGTTTAGGGTTTAGGGTTTAAGGTTTAGGGTTTAGGGTTTAGGGTTTAGGGTATAGGGCCTGAATAATTACCAATACTATTGTGGGGGTTCCTTATTATTAGTTATAGTATAATGGGCCCAAGAATCACCAATACTAGAGGGTTCTTATTGTAAAGACGGTATCATGCGCCACAAAGCCCTATTCTAATCATTAAGGCCCCTATAGTACGTGCTTTCCCGGAAGTCCTTCGCCGAAAACTTTTGTTAAGCCATATGTGCCGATGTCGGTCCCGAAATCTTCGAGATATTCTTATCACTATTATGACTTTTGCTTTTTCCACGATGATATTGCTAGTATTGCTACTACTTGTTATTGTCTATTAGGTTTCTTTTGGTTGAGGTCCCCCCGCCAGAACCTGAAATCCCCCACCCCATGCCGCAAGTTCCAAGAAGGTGTGATTCAGGGTTTAGGGTTTTGGGCCAGGGTTTAGGGTTTTGGGCCAGGGTCTGTCTGTTTACTCATTTTGACTACAGCCCCCTGCAATGGAAAGTGTAAACGAGGTATTGGGACATTAGGACTCATGCAGCGCTGCTGACGACAGCAGTACCTGCAGTGCTAGCAGCAACAGTAGTAGAACCGTGCATCGTAGGTCAGGCGGTGCAACTTTTAGTCATCCCCAAGAGTTAAAGCCACACGAATGTAAACACAAGGAAAGCCAGTACAAGCAGCAAGAACACCGCAGATCACAGGAAGGAAGTAAGAAGAGCCAGAGGAGGCATATGGGAGTTTCCGAAAAAAGGGGACCCTAATATAGTACCCTAAATAGTAAGATCCTTATTATAAGGACCCCAAAATAATGTACCCCTAATTGTCGGAAACTCCCATATAGCAGCAAGAGTAGGAATGGCATGAAGTGTGTAGTGGTTGAGAGCGATCACAAGAGCTCTCGACCGGCTTGAGCCCAGACCCTGGAGCCTGAAAAGGGTTTAGGGTTTAGTGGATTTAGGGTTTAGGGTTTAGGGTTTAGGGTTTAGAGTTTAGGGTTTAGGGTTTAGGGTTGAGTAGAGTCTTCACTTATTGCTGGCATGCTCGGAAGCCAGGGTTTCGGTACTTTGGACCCTCTTGAGAAGCAGCCATCTTTCCCACGAGGCCTAGTGCCGGGCAGGCTCCGAATTCCCGAATTCTGGTTGGTGCAGTTCATAATCGTGACATGGACAGAGAAAGTCTTAAACGAGATCACCCTAAACCCACACCCCAAACCGGGTTCCCTATCCGAAACACAACGCTCACCCGCACCTCCCACAGCCTGCAGGCCGTAGGGCACGCATGACTTGTACTATGCACGATATACTATCTGAGTAGTGCAAAACAAGATGCTCATCTAGTATTAAGCCCTGCGCCGCAGACCCCCAAAAAGCCCTTGTCGAGCCCAGAAAATGCCCGCAACAGCAAAACCTAAATCCAACAGTAAGCATCTGAAACAAAACAGCCCCGACAGAAAGGCAATGCATTCATTCTTGTGAAACTCTATGCAAATCCCCTCCACACACTGTTAGAAGGCAAAACACCAAGTTGGTCGGCAGCATCAAAAACCCTAATATAGGGGCCTTAATAATTAGAACAGGGTTTTGGAGCATTTTTTATAGTCATAATAAGCAACCTTAAAGCCTGAAGCATCCAAGTTGGCCGGCAGCCTCATGATCTCGAGGGACAAAACTTCGGCGAGCTGCTGAACGAGGATTCGCCCGCGCACTCGCTAAACATCCTAAACTCCAAGCCCTAAGCCCTTGAATCCTAAAGCCTAAACCCAAAGCCCGCAACGTTAAACCCAGAGGATAGAAGACCCTAATTTGCCCAAGGGACCGACCTACATGTTGTGAGGCATGGTTCGGCAGTGCGAAACTTTGATATGCTCTCCGAAAAAATTGATCTCTTGTGTTGCACGTAGCGCTTAAGGCTTAAGGGGGTTTTTGAAGCTTTCCGATTCTTTGAGGTTGCCTTTGGGGCCTGAATAATTGCCTTTTCTATTGTGGGGGACCCTTATTATAGTTATAGTAAAATGGGCCCCAGAACCCTATTCTAATTATTAAGGCACCTAATACACCCTGCACTGCAGTATGAGCTCCGCCCTCACTCGAAAGCCTCTCCGTGCCGAAGATCGAGAAGGATAACCTTTTTTGGGCTAGGGTGCTCAGCCCCGAAGAAAACCTTGCGCGACCAATGGCTGGAAGGAGAGCAGACAGCGCTTTACGGCATGCTGCCAGGGCGTGACGAACTCAGAAGGTCGTTCCTTTCGTGGTTTGAGGTTCAGGTTTCTGTTAGAATTCGACATCTAGGCTTCAAAGTTTGGAGATTGGTGTCACAGTTCAGCAACCTAAGCTTCAGGAAGTGGGAGTTGTACGTCAGACTCAAGGTAATCTTGAGTTGAGTACGCTATTCAGGGCTCCGGTGAGAGCTTATTTTACCTGGACCTTGAAACCTCAACTGCCTCCCGCCAAAGCCCCAGACCCTGGACCCTCAACCCTCAACTCTCAAGCCTCAACCTAAAACCTAAACCCTAAAGCCTCAAGCCTCAACCCTACAGCCTAAAACATCTGGGGTTGCAGCGATGTCGCCCCGTGCTTGAAACTTAAGCCCTACGTCATAAACCCTGAACCGTATACCTCAAACAGAGAAACCACTCGTGAACTGTCAAGCCAAAAGCCTGATTAGGGCTAGCAGGGAAAACCGCTGTTTCTTAGGCCGACAGTTTGAATCCGTCTGCCGTGCACCTCACGGTCACTGCGATTGCTGGCGGCTGTCCGAAGGCGCAAGCCCTTAAGGTTCACCTCCTTGAGACCTAGCCTTTGTCATAGTTGGGTAACATTTTGCATTTTTATGGGTACTTAGAGCCAATAAGGAATAATCATGTACATGTTTAATCCTATCCCAACCATGAACTAGTAGCTATAAGCCCTGGACCGTAAGAACAAACACTTCATCAACAGCCCCAAAGGCCGGCCTAAATGGGAATTTTCGGAAACTCCCAAATGAAGATCTCATTATAACCCCAAGCCGCAAAACGGAACAGCTGAGTGTCACTTGCCCCTGGCCTTCAAAAACAAATCCATTATAGAACCCTCCTAGATCCCTTTGAGACTGCTGCTACAGCCCCTACAAGTACGGGGTTTTAGCATCTCGGGGTTCGGCTTTCCTCTGACATGCTGCCTCGAGATGACTTTCGGGCAAGCGTGGATAAGTGGGTAAGGGAGGGTTTTAGGGGTCCTGGGTTTTGAGGTTTAGGGGTTTAGGAGTTTCAGGGTCTGGGGTTTTGAGTTGTGTGATTTCAATTTAGGGGTTCAGCGTTTTGGGACGCAGCGTTTTCGGTTTTGGGGCTTGGAGGGGGTGTATGGGGGTTTTCTGGGTTCCAGGTTTGGGTTTGGGGGTCCGTCCGGGGTGTAGAGGCCAGAGGGGCTTCAGGGTTTTGCGTTGGAGGCGTTGAGGGTTTGTGGTCGACAGGTTTGATAGGTTTGCATGAAGCTTTAGGGGATGAGGCAATGTCGAGGCAGAGCATTGGGTACCTTGGGACGAAATATATAAGTTGTGGGAGTCTCTGCATCCAATGCCAATGCATGCGTGCTAAACCCACAGTGCAAGCCGAAGCGTAATCACCCATGCTGAAGCCCCTGACGCTTTAGTTTCGTGTAAGACGTGATGTTAATATAGGGCCTAAAAAATTATCAAAACTATTTTGGGGGTTCCTTACTATAATCATAGTATAATGAGCCCCAAAACCCTATTCTAATTATTAAGGGCCCCTATATAGAACCCCATTATAGATCCCTTTTAGAACCCTGTAAAGGATCCCTTTAAAGGAACCCCTCTTCTAAGTATTAAGGCCCCTATATTGTCCTGTTTTAAGGGTGTACCCTTATACTATCCCTTATAGTAACCCTTAAAGGATCCCTTTAAAGGAACCCCTATTCCAAGTACTATGGCCCCCAACAATTGCTGTTTTCAGGGTGGCTTCCTTGATTCCGGGCCCTAAACCCTAAACCCTAAACCTTTAAAGGAACCCCTCTTCTAAGTATTGAGGGCCTTTATATTACCTCAAACAGCCGAAGCCCTAGCTCCAAGAGCTTCCGGGGAGCCGGGAGCTCTGGAACGCAGGTTTAGGGTTTAGGGTTTAGGGCCCGGAATCAAGGAAGCCACCCTTAAAACAGCAATTGTTGGGGGCCATAGTACTTAGAATAGGGGTTCCCTTTAAAGGGATCCTTTAAGGGTTACTATAAGGGATAGTATAAGGGTACACCCTTAAAACAGGACAATATAGGGGCCTTAATAATTAGAATAGGGGTTCCTTTAAAGGGATCCTTAAGGGGAAACTATAAGGGATCTATAGTAGCGGTCTATATAGGGGCCTTAAGAAATTAGAACAGAGTATTGGGGCCCATGATATGCGGGCGCATAGGGCGCCACGCTGCGTTCGTACTTAGAATGTGCGCGAGGCTGGGGTTTTAGCATGATTTCTACAAAAAACAGGTTTGTACGTTATCGGAAACGGATTGCATTTTTACGACTAGCAATATCATCAGCATCATCATCGTCTTTATCAGCAACATCAGCATCATTATAATCTTAATCATGCTCATCATTGTTTTTAACAACATCATTTTCACAGTCATTAGGATTTTTATCATCACTTTTTTCATCATATGAGTCATCATCATAATGATCATGATCAAAATCACCATCGTTACCGTCATCAACATTTTATCATCTTAAGCATCTTCATCATCATGACGACCATCATCATTGCCATGCCGCCGGCTCGCAACTGCCCGTTCGAGAGGATATGCCACGGCCGGAGGCTATCAAGCCCTCCCCCATGAACACCTTAGACCTGAACAGCAGCAACAACCCTTGACCTTAGTCCTGAACAGCAGCAAAAACCCTTGATTTGTGCTGGAAAAACACTAAAAGCGCATGAAGTCGCGTGGCGCCCTATGCGCCCGCTACCAATTATTTAGGCCCCTGTATTAGGCATTTGTTAAGCCCCAGAGTATAAAGCCCCATACAACCTTCTAAAACCAACCCTAAACCCTAAACCCTACACAACCGCTAAGCTCAAGGACCTAGAGGCCCGGATATGCAGCTTTTCATTGAGCCGAGGAGCATGGGACTCATTCGTTTTGGGGCTCTGGAGGTTAGGGACTCTTGGGGTTTAGGGTTCAAGGTTTAGGGTTTAGGGACTAGGGTTGGGGCTTTTAGGGTTTAGGGTTTAAGGTTTAGGGCTCTGGAGTTGGGGGCCCTTAGGGATGTTGGGAGGTTTGGGGCTTTGGTGCTGGATGGTGTTGGGCTTTGGGCCCGTGGGTTGTGGGCTTTAGGGCTTTGGGTTTTCTTGGGTTTTCGGCTTGGGGTTTCGGGTTTGGGCTTGCAGTCTTCTTGTGGGTTCATGGTTTGGGCTTCTTTCGGCATCCGGGTTTGCGTCTCAGATTTCAGGGTTTCAGAAGTTTCTCTCGCTCTCCTAGGGTTTAGGGTTTAGGGGTTTAGGGTTTAGGGTCCTCTCTCTCCGGACTTGGGTTTAGGGGTCGGGGCTAGTACTGCTCAGTCAGTCTCTTACTCAAATTTTGGTTGAGCCGACATTTCGGCTGGTCGTCACCCTTTGCCAGGCATTCGGGCCTTGGGTGGTTTAGGTGGCCTACCACCTCAACCAACCCTACAGCCTAAGCCCTAACTCAGTCGAGGTCTCCATCTTAGCGGTTTTGGCGTTGGGTCCAGGCTTTGGGATGCTAGAATTCGCAATTTTAGGGTCCGTGCACAATTATATGTTTCGCCCGAAGATATGAGTCCGTGAGATAAGAAGCTGGGACCCTGGGAAACGCTTGAACACCTTTTAACCTTAATCGCTAAACGACCTCGGGCTTAGGCAATTCCTTTCTGCCGAGTGAATCTACTACTGTGAGTCGCGCAGAGATCTGGGCTTGGGAGTTTCGATTCAGCACCTGGATTACAGCTTTGAGTACTGTATCGTGTTTGGGGTTCGGGTTTTCTGGCTTCTGTGTTTAGGGCTTCGGGTAGGAACTGGCTTCGGTGTTTTGGAGCCAGCTCCAGGAACTAGAGCCCAGACCATTAAACGCGAAATCCGAACCAAAAAGCCTAAATCCTTAACGCAACCCTATAGGGAATCCCAGAAAGTTGGAACATGGGTTTAGGAGGATTGGTGCTGGATTTCCCTTAACTTTTGTATAAGGGACTTAGGATACTGATGTTCCAACTTTCTGGAGTTTACTTTAACCCCAAACATTACACCCTAAACCCCCAACCCTAAACTCCAAACCCTCAATCCTAGCCCGAAACCCTCCCTCAACCCTAAACCCTAAAGCCTTATCTTAGTAGCTGAGTGGATACACTTTACACTTTTTGGGATAAGAGTACCCACTATAAAACTGAAAGTCTACACTTTTTGGGGCTTATGAACTCAGCAACTAAGCCCTAAACCCTAAACCCTAAACTAAGTTATAGTAACCCTGAACCCCTAGGTTTCGCTTTGCTGTGCCCGGCGCTTGCAGGAGCCGGAAGATACATCTTGGCCCTGACCGAGGCGTCGGCATGCAAGGGGTCAGGGTTTAGAGTTTAGGCTTCGCGGTGGAGGGTTTAGGGTTTAGGGTTGAGGGTTTAGAGTTAAGTTTAGGGTTTAGGGTCTAGGATTGAGGGTTTAGAGTTAAGTTTAGGGTTCAGGGTACCGTTTACCGAGCTGGCGTTTGGAGTGCAGTGTTTGACTGCTCTGTTAGTGACCTGGTTGCGGTCCTTCTGGTTTGTCTCCGAACTAGGCTAGCACCCTCAAATCACTGATATGAAATCCGCACACCCTACACCCTCAAGCCCCAACACCCTAAAATCCCTGAAGCCCTAATCCAACTCGAAGTTCAGGCTGCAGGATCGAGGGGTCAGGCTCGGTTGGCTTAGGAGTTTGGGGTTCTGCTGTTGATGGACAAAAGCCTGCATGAACCTATATACCAAAACAACGGGAACTATGGTAATATGTTATACTTGGGTCATGCAGGATTTTGTACATCAGCAATAATGTCTAGGGATTTAGAGGCTTTAGGGCCCCACAGATGTAGTCTTGCGAATAAGACGCAAGACGTGCTGAAGCTAAGCCCTGGGGCAAAGCCTACTTGCAGGATCATGGGACTTAGTAACTAGGGTCACAAAAACGGTAACTATGCTTATAAATACTTATAAGCCCAATTAGGCTACTTATAACCTTACTTACTAAGTCGCCTGATCCTCCAAGCAGACCCTAAACCCTAAACCCTATAGATCCCTTTAAGGAACCCTTTAGATCCCTTTAAGGAGCCCTTTAAGAACCCTTACTTACTAAGTCCTCTGATCCTCCAAGTAAAGCCTGAAACCCGCACACCAAACGCTAAGGCGCGAGCGTCCAGAGCCGAGGTCCTTTGTTACTTAAAGGATCATGGGACTTGGTAACTAAAGGGTTCCTTAAAGGGAAGGGATCAAAAAGGGTTTAGGGTTTTAAGGATCATGGGACTTAGTAACTAAGGTAACTATTCTTATAGTTGCTTCTAGCCCCAATTAATGTACTTACAACCTTACTTACTATCCTCAAGTAGAGTTGGCAACCCTTCTTAAGGTGCAAGACGGGCCTGCGAAGGCAATTCCGGACATCCCGGAGGAAGGTGGAAGCCCTAACCGCACGAGGGTTTAGGTTGTTTTTTGGGGCTTTGGGGGGAGGGGGTTAGGTTTAAGGGTTTGGGGGTTGAACAATGGGTTACTACACCAACAGGACTCCCCTAACATGCTTATACTCACGGTCTCACCTGAAACTACCATAACCTATTTTTCCTTAGCTTCTTATTCTAAACCCCATAATGTATATGGACTCTACAAGGCTGGGGTTTTGTAGGTAAGGTAGTCTATGTCAGGCACGTAGACAGGAACGGTTGACGGCTCAGGGGTGCCATGACGCGAAAGGTGAAAGGGGAACCCAGGTGGCTGAAGCCCTCATCCCTTAACCCCCAAAACCCTAAAACCCTAAACCCGTAACCCAAAACCCCCTCAAACCCTAAGCCCCTAAGCCCCTTATCCCGCAACCATCGGCGCTTAGCCTGAAGCCCTAAACGCCAATCCTCAGTCCCTTAAGCCTTTCTTACCGTCGCAAACCTCTAAGCCCTGAACGAGTAGCGCCGCAACGCTGAAGCCACCGACCTGCTTCACACAACAGTTGCACATAACTACAGACCCTAACCCTAGTCCTGAATCTTGAACCTCAGTTCCTGATGTTGGAATCTCGGAACCCTCATCCCTGCAACCCTACACCTCTAAACCCTACACACAAACACATAGGTCTGAACATACAAAGCGTAAATCCCAAACCCTGAGCCCTACACCCACGCTCGCACAAATACTAAAGAGAGTTTCAAACCTGTTAAAGTGTTAACCCGCAAAGCCGCACAACACATACCTGAACAGCATGTGCCATATCAAACTGCTTTGCCCGACATCTTCAACCCTCAAGCTTGAATCCAAAGCCCTGAAACCTGAAGCCTGAAATACCGATCCACTTAGAAAGGAAGGCTTAAGCCTGAACCTTAGACCCCCAACCCCAAACCCTTAAAGCAAGGGCAACCATACACTCTAGAGCCTGAATCCAAAACTCAATAAAGCTCTTCTAGAACCGTAAACCCAGAACCCTATACGCCTATACCCTAGAGATTCTATTGACCCCTTCTGGACGTCTTTGTAAAACCCCTTACGGAGCATTTATAAAACCCAGAGCCGGAGAATTCACCCTAAATCCTCTAGAGCCCCTATGAGCCACTTATACATCCGTCATACAGGAACTGGAAACTCTAACAATCCTAGCAGCCCTGCAAACCTAAGTCCTAGACCCAAAGCCCTCGAAACCTTACAAACCCTAAAACAAACCTAAACTCTAAACCCCAAGCCCTAAAAGCCCTTGCAAACCGTAAACCCTGAACCTCGCTCAGTTTGGCAGCCGGACAAGGCAAGCGAGATCTCACCGGAGCGGGAAGCCCCAGTACAGTCACGAGAGAGTAACACGGTTGATGATATAAATTCTGCATTACCTTAATGACCCTGGACTATGGAAATTATGGTATATTCCTTATTATGGGTACTGCAGGATGTATATTATCAACCGTAGTACCAATGATAGCAGTAGCAGCAAAGGTTAAAGGTGTACCAGTACCAGTACAACTACTAGTACAAGTATTGCTGGTGGTAGAAGTAGTAGAAGTGGTAGTAGTCGTAGCAGTAGTAGTAGTAGCAGCAGCAGCAGCAGTCGTAGTAGTAGTGCAAAGCGCCGCAAAGCGCAGAGCACGCTCGCGCAGCGTTCAATTGCAAGTAGTAGTAGTAGTAGTAGTATGCGGTAGTAGTAGTAGTAGTAGTAGTAGTAGTAGTATGCGTAGTGGTAGTGGTAGTGCTGGTGGTGGTGGTGGTAGTAGTAGGAGGAGTAGTACGATGACGAATGCTGCCAATAGCGGCACCCACGGTAGTAGCGAACCTGAGGCTCCGAAAGTCACCAAGGTCCATTCATGCAAAGCAGACATGCCACACCGGAGTTTGACTCCTAACCTCGACAGAAGGAGGGAGGTGTAGAGAGAGAGAGAGAGAGAAACCGATAGCAAGATAAAGATACCTGCATCAAACCTACCAGCGGCATCCATATACCCAGGACGCTGGATGCCAAACCCCAAAAAGCCCTTAACCCGAGATGATTCGAATAACTTCAGGCCAATGGGGCCTGGGCTAACTGCAGAGCTTCTGGAGTGCCACAGCTGGGCCCGGGTTCCCATGCGGTGGGGTTTGGGGCTTGCAGGTTCGGGCTGCGACGGTTTGGGGTTTGAGGGTTGGGGGTGGCTTAGGGTTCGAAGTTTCGTGACGTTTAACGGTGCCTCTGCGGTGCATTTTCGGAGCTAACTCTTTCAATCCCAGGAGTGTTCATTTCGTAGATGCAGCGGGACGTTGTGCTGGAGTAATTTGGTTGTTCGATCTTGTGTGTCGCTTACATGGATACTGCGTGATATGATGTGTTTTGTTGGTGTTGAACAGAGTCTCTTTCATGATGCACCCTACTCCCTGGTAATGTACACACTTTACATGTTACAGCTATTGAACATGTAGAGTCACTTGTTGGGATGTTGCTACATAACCAGGTATGTCCAGGTCTGTGTGTGGTGTCACATGTTGAATATATTATCGTTTGCTGGCATGTGGTAAATGTACAGGCGACAAACATGTGCTTTAAGACACTTCTAAGGGTCACGATCCCCATGGTAAGCAAGCTTCCTACATAGTAGTAACCATATTATTTCATGATAATGCTCAGCAACCTACAAAAACGAATGTGCAGATTATACCGCCGGATACGTATGTGAACAAACAAGACAAAGAGGAGGATCGAGAGACAGATAATAGATACGTAGATAGACACATGATGGGTCTGATAGGGAGGTAGATAGATGGAGAGACAGATTGGCGGGTAGGTTAAACAGATGAAGCTAAACATGCACAAACAACATGAGCTTGTGCATTCATAGACACATACACATACAGACATACATACATATGTACATATATACGTACACACACACACATACTGACACATACATGCGCCACACACATACAGACACATACAGACACGTACAAACACATGCAGACACCTGCACACATTCACACATGCACATGAACATGTGCATGTACGTACACATACACAGGCACGCATATCTATGTACATACACAGGTACAAATGCGGCCATGTCTACATGTACAGCTTTACCTATGCATACATGTGTATGTACATGTACATATGCATATACCTACGCATACACATGGCATACCTGCATGCATGCATGCATACATGCATACATGCATAACCAAAGACATACATACATACATCCATGCATACATACATGCATGCATACATACATTCAGACACACACACACACATACATACATACATACATACGCAAATGCATATACGCACAATGCATATGTACAGAGTCGGCGCTGACAGGCAAATGGATCAAGGAGGTAAACAGTTCTCAAATCCTTGGAGTAGCGAACTTGTAGCCTTGAAACCCTAATCCCTATCCCTAAATCTTAAGCCCAAACACAGTTTGAACCCAACCTAAACCTCATATTGCTGCTGCTAGGTTTGAAGACCATGCATGCTCTCAACCCCGCCTATTTTCCAACCCTTGATAGCGCAGCCGTGCTCCTGAAACCTCAATCTCTGCACCTGAGTCCCTCAGGTGCAGAGTCCCTCATACCTCCTAAACACTAAACCTAAGCCCCAAAGCCTGAGCCCTTAAAGCCTCAACCCTGAACCTTAAACCCGACTCCTCGCATCTGACCCTGCCAAGGTCTCGAAAAAGAGTAGCATCTTGCCTGTTCTCGGAATGTTTTCCCGAACTGTTCTCGGATGGGGGGATTAAAACTGGGTATAACTACTGTAGGGTTGAGGGTTTAGGGTGTAAGGTTTAGGCGAGCTCCAACTACAGTTTGTGTTTCCGTAGAGTTAGAGGTCTTCCAGTGGCATCGGAAGGCCTTCATCTTCAGGCTTATTTGTTCCGGACTAAGGGGCGCACAGCCTAGACCATTCTTTTGCAGGCCCCTAGAGCCCAGAAGCGGCGTGGTTCAATGAAGTAGGGCCGCAGAGACGGTTTGGTTTGTTGAGGCTTCCAAGGCGTCTCCCCAGCAGCTAGACGGATATTCGATAGTCCAGCAACGGCTTTTTCATCTTGTTGGCTCGCTGTGATTGCAGCTGACATGTCGGAATTTGTTGTCCGGGCCACTGACGGCTAGAAGTGCCATATTTTCAAGACATGCGGCCGTCCGTAAGATTCCTTGGCACATGTAAACAAATCAAGCTTTCTTGAAGCCCGTTACAGCACGGCCGGAAACGGCCGATTTCAAAAACATAGGCCTTATGGGCATCACAAAACGGCTTGTTTCAACGTAACAGGGCCTTGCATCCGAAAAGGGTTTCCCCAGTGGCTGAGAGGCGGATGTAAGGAATTCTTCCGCTTCGGGCGCTCGACGGATGGACGCAGATGTTTGCAATCGCGTAGGGCCGGTCAGCGGTGGGCTGCAAGTTTACGAGATGCATCCGCAACCCAAGGTGTTGACATCGCATGAGTTTGGCCAGGCCATGGCGTTGTGGAGGCAACAATGGGAGCAAGAAGAGCTGGAACAGCGTGGCGTTATGCTTTCAATGGCTTTGTTCACGCTTGCCTCGGATATCGCACTCTGGCCCGGGCTATCATCCAGTTTGGCATCACATCGCGAAAGCAACTCATCAAGGCCTTGCATCATGCAAACAGATTCTGCTGCCAGGAGTCGCCAGCAGAGATCGTTATTCAAACTGGGATGAGCTGGCCCGGCTCGAAGTTTGCCTGCGATACAGCTGCAGCAGATGAATCCATGCCAGGGTCGCAGCGGATGTCAGACAAGACGCAACGCCTCGGAAACAAAGAAGTCTCGGGGAAGGGCTCAAGTCATTGTTGGCAGTGAAATTCTACGAACACCGGTGCGAAGCTTGTCCAAAGCCTTTCTCCAGAGTCGCTTTGCTGCTGTCCTGTCTGTGTCCCCTACGGCGGGGCCCTGGAGGTGCAAAGCCATCCGCTCTAGATCGAGGAGTTGTAGGCGAAGCTCCTGTAAACGGCGCCCCGCCCGCAGGCTACCGCGTCTACGTCCGTTCGAGCAGAAGGGAATCAGCTACGACTCACGATCTGTGGAGCCTTCCTCCAGCGACGGTCTGTAAGCAACTGCGCCTGACCAACGTCTTCAGAGTCCGGTCTGGAGGCACCTCGTTTTGCGGCACGTGCGCGCCTGCGCTGCCCCTGCCCTGCCCTGCCTGCCCTGCCCCCCCCGCTGCCCTTCCCGCCCCCTGCCCTGGCGGCCGATTTCTAAAACTTTGACACGTCAAAGTTCGTCATTTTCTCAAACTTTGAAGAAGTCCGGGTCTCAGATTGGAAGTGGAAAGTTTTTGTTGCATTTTTGTATTTTGCTAAGGTGTGATGATGCCAGTCGGCATCGGACGCCGCCCGCTGGCAGAGTTTGGCACTCTGCCCATACCGCCGGCGGTTTTTATTTCGCTCGCACATCGGAGTGCCCTCAGGACTCACATTTTGAAGAAGTTCCCACTCGGCCTTCATTGGCGCGCTCCGAGCTCTGCGACAGAACCCACTGGGAGATGGAATGTCTGCCATCAAAACGCTTCTAGGTTTCGTGGAGACCTAGGCTGCCGTGCCGCCCTGCCCTGCCCGCTTGCCTTTTGCCCTGCCCTGCCCTGCCCTGCCCTGCCCCAGACCCCCGGAGCGCCCCCAAGGAAAACCGAGAACAACTTGCACACCCCAAAAAACACAAAAAAAGACTCCCTAGTCCGAAGGCGCACCCCGCACACGAAGCAGGCTCAATAAGCCTTAAACCCTATATCCCTAAACCCTAAACCCTATCACCCTAAATTTCTTCAACCGAAGACGATGGCAGTGTAAGATTGGGTTTAAGGTTTGGGTCGCGAAGGGCTGGGTTGACAGGTTTTTGTGTAATGTCGTAGGATTTGGGGTTGAGGTTCCTCTGCCAGCATATGAAAACCTCATGCGGCAAAAGGCCTTTGATGAGCGTTCAAACAATTAAGGTTGAGGAATTAGGCCGTTGAGCTGAGGCTATCTTCGCCGTCGTCATCATCGTCGTCGTCATCATCGTCGTCTTTCTTCTTTCTTTCCAGCGCAGCAAGGCATCATCGTCGTCATCATTCGTCATCATGACCATCATCCTCATCCTCATCCTCATGGTTTCTCCTCCGCATCATCATGGTTTCTAAATTTCAATCCCATGCAACAGAAGTTGTACACCGAATCTTGCACCCAGCGCCCCAACAGCCACATCGCTCACCTTGGAGTAACCGGAAACCTTGCAAACTTTGAGTCCCAAATTCCGCAATCCGGAGGCTGCAGCCTACAACTTTGATACCCTTGGCTCTGAACTTTCTGGCTTAAACCCTAGTGGACCTAGTGGTTTCGACTCTAGGGTGTAGGGTTTCAGTATTTAGGGTTTGGGTCCCAACACCCGAAACCCGAAACCCTAAACCTGAAACCCTAAGCCCTAAACCTTAAACCCCAACCCTAGACCCTACCCTAAACCCCAAAGCCCTAAACCCGAACCTCAGACCCCGAGGAAACTTGTCCAGCTTGTCAGAGGTCAAGGCTGGTCGCACGTTTCCCGCCAAGGTTTTCGGGTTCAGATGTTTGGATTTAAGCTGGTAGGGGTTTGGGGTTAGGGTTTAGTAATTCTGAGTTACAAGCCCTAGAGGAGGACACCGAGGTTAAACCTTGTTTGTGTCGAATCCTGTGCAAATCCTTTCTTTACATGACTTATTATAGGGGCCTTCATAATTGCTTATACCTAGATATTCCGAATCCCAGGCCCTGAGCCCTTATCAGCCAATTTGCCCTTTAGGGATCTAGGCATCGACATCTACTCCTCGGCCCCTCTGCCCGGAGCGCCAACTTATCGAAGCAACATGAAAGCTTGACATGCAATTCTCTAGATCTGCTCCACATTCCATGTGATGAGTTGCCCGAAACATCATGCTTGTTCTGGTCATAAGACCACAGCAGCCATTAATGCAGCGCTTGCTATCGTTATGACGATGGCTGTTGAATCACGAAGCACAAGCACTACGCATCATGAGTCCTGTTAACCTAAGCCAGCGAAAGGTGCAAGTGGATGCCCAGACCTTGGAGATACAGGATGGGTTGACAATTCAGGGTGACTGTAGGGATTTAAGGTTTGGGGTTGCGCATCAATCAAAGAGTTTAGTAAACCCTAAACCCTAAACCTTAGGGGGTTACTAGAAGCGCGTTAGGGTTTATTTTTAGACGGCGAGTTTGATTCAGCTATGGGGTTGCCGATTGGTCTCATCCAGGCTGCAGCTTGCTTGTTTGATGTCTCGCAGTTCCCAGACAGAACTCTTAGTTACGCTATGCATTGCTCTGCTGTACTATGCTATGCTGTGCTGTGCTCTGGTATACTATGCTATAATATCCTGTGCTGTACTGTACTATACTACGCCTGGAAATCGAAGCTGCTGCTGGGAAGCTAAATAGCTGCTAGTCAAGTCCCAGTCACCGGTTCTCATAATGGTAAGCTCGTTTTGAGGTAGCGCACTGTAGAGGCATCGGGCAAAACCCTGAGCGCTACGGGATAGGGATCAAAAAAATTAAACTAGGATCAAAAAAATTAAACTAGCAGATAGCAAGGAAACAAGGAAGGAAGGAAGGAAAAGGAGCGCTGATCCGCCCTACGCCCAGGGAGAGAGCAAGAGAGAGAAGGAAAGGAAGAAAGACAGAAAGAAAGAAAGAACGAGAGAAAGAAAGAACGAAAGAAAGAAAGACAGAAAGAAAGAAAGAAATAAGGACAGAAAGAAAGACACACCAAAAACCATAAACGCGCGAGGGAAGAAAGAAAGGAAGGAAGGAACGCAGGAAGGGGAAGAAAGAAAGGAAGGAAGGCAGAAGGCACGGAAGGAAGAAAGCAAGTAAGAAAGCGCGGAAGGAAGGAAGGACAGGATAAAGCGCGGAAGAAAGGAAGGCCGGAAGGAAGAAAAACGCGGGAAGGAAGCAAGGAACGCAGAAAGGAACGCTACTACTGCTACCACTACTACTACTATTACTACTACTCCAATAATATTACTACTACTTCCACAACTGCTACTGCTACCACTGCTGCTACTACTACTATTACTACTACTCCAATAATATTACTACTACTTCCACAACTGCTACTGCTACCACTGCTGCTACTACTACTACTACTACTCGTACTGATTACTACTAATTACTACTACTACTAGCCACGCCCCCCCCTACCAACCACCTGGCTCCTCAACCCATCGTCATCGTCATCATCAACGAAAATGACAGCTGCAGGAAATGCAGGGGCTCAGGCCCCCTATCTGTGACAGCGGCAGAAGTTGCCGATGCTCACTTGCCTTAACTGTCNTGCAGGCGCTGAGGCTCCCTATATGTGACAGCTGCATAAGTTCCCGAGGATCACTTGCCTCAACTATCACGGCCGGTGAAGTTGCAGAGGCTCAAGCCCCAAAACTGCGACAGCAACTGAAGTTCCAAATTCGACGGGGAAGAAACTGCCAAACCACAGGTGGTCGGATAGTACGAAAACACTGTAAATACCGTGGAACACGCAGGCGCTGCCAAGAAGGTTTAAACACTACCAAAACCTGGAGNTGCTAAAGAACGGTGGGCAGCAATGGACTACGACATGACCTAAGTACTTTAAATACCGCGTAAAAAACAAGCTTCCCCCCAACCAATTTCGAGTTTTCGCCGAAAGCCCTCGCAAAGCGTTCGCAAAGTCCAGAGTACAATTGGTGACTATAAGAGATGGTCCGACATCACGAAAGTACTGTAAATACCGAGTAAAACGGCTCTTGTGGTGATACTGTTTGGTGTGTTTGCGCAACANCTACTGCTACTGCTACTTCTACTGATACTGCTACTGCTACTGCTACTGCTACTGCTACTTCTACTTCTACTTCTACTTCTACTTCTACTTCTACTTCTACTTCTACTTCTACTTCTACTGCTACTGCTACTGCTACTGCTACTGCTACTGCTCTGCTACTGCTACTGCTACTGCTACTGCTACTGCTACTGCTACTGCTACTGCTACTGCTACTGCTACTGCTACTTCTACTGATACTGCTACTGCTACTGCTACTGCTACTGCTACTTCTACTTCTACTTCTACTTCTACTTCTACTTCTACTTCTACTTCTACTTCTACTTCTACTTCTACTTCTACTTCTACTTCTACTTCTACTTCTACTTCTACTTCTACTTCTACTTCTACTTCTGCTTCTACTACTACTACTACTACTACTACTACTACTACTTTTTACTACTTCTACTTCTACTAATACTGCTAGTACTACTCGTACTACAGTACTACTAGTACTACTACTACTACTACTACTACGAATACTACTACTACTACTACTGCTACTACTACTACTACTACTACTACTAAGCGCTACCAGCTCAAGCGGCCGCGAGTCTTAGCCGTTGAATCACCACAGGACAGCCTGTGGAGGGCCTAACTTTTGAAACCTTAACAGCGCTCGGGCCCTCAAACCACCTCTTCATTGTTGTAGCTGACGCTGCATGGGAGCGCTGTCTGCAGTACTTTGAGGCTCTCGAGTCTCAACAACTGCTGCACTCAGTGGTGATACAGGCCTTTCAATTTGCAGGCAGCAAACACGAGCTGGCCCGGTCCCAATTCCGGGGGGAGATATTCACTTGCTAAGCAACTTTGCTCTGCTCCCAAGCGTGAGGGTTCCCGTCTTACCGCACGGCGGGGGAGTTCAGACTGCTTGCAGTTTGGATGAAACAGCGCGGATGGCACAGGGCTGTCATGTTTCACTCCATGTTCATGAATGGCACAGTNGGGTTCCCGTCTTACCGCACGGCGGGGGAGTTCAGACTGCTTGCAGTTTGGATGAAACAGCGCGGATGGCACAGGGCTGTCATGTTTCACTCCATGTTCATGAATGGCACAGTTCGCAGTGCAGATCTTTGGTTTTTTGAATATACTTGTTTTACCCAGAACACGTTTTGAGCATGTCCACAGATGCTCCCCGCCGATGCAGCCCCACCACGCCAAGTGACTGGAAAAAGCTCATGAGTCCCTGTTGCGCGAGCGGCAGATCTGCGCCTCTGGTTTTCGGAAGCTGAAATCGGATGGCACTGGCCAATGCTTGTATTTTGTTTGGTGTTGCTCACAAACTCCGCGGAGATTTGCTTGCTTTGAATACCAGCTTGGGAAGTTTCGCAGATACTTGACAAGAGCAACGAGGGGGATGTTAGTTTATTCTACTTCTCTATATTTTATAGCCAGGAAGAGCCAGTGCTTACAGTGGTCGCACCTTGCTAGGTCTCTGGGTCTAGCAGCGCACTACGAAGTCCAACTAACAACAACAAACTCCACAACAACACCACTTCGCTTACGCTGCAAGTACTTGTACGAGGGAGCTTGTCTTGGGAGGGGCGATCTCCTTAAATTTGTCCTCGGAAGCTGTGGAACGCTGGCGCTCTGAAGTGCGTTATACACTTTATTTGCTGTCTTTATATTATGATGGGCTTTTATTCAAATGGCATCTCTTCCAAGACGATGGCGAGCCAGAGGCTGGGCAATCAGTGCANTTTGCTGTCTTTATATTATGATGGGCTTTTATTCAAATGGCATCTCTTCCAAGACGATGGCGAGCCAGAGGCTGGGCAATCAGTGCAAGGGTCTTAGCCCCTTCATTGCCGGATGCGACCGTGCGGCATCCAAGTATCCAGGCAGGACCATTCAGGTCTGTGACTGCCATTCCGGATTACATGCGGTGCAATCGAAATAACGAGTCTGGATCTGCCTAGTATTCCCGTACGTCGGGTAAGGATCTTTCTGCAACTACAAGTGGTCCCGTACGTCGGGTAAGGGCAGACATGCTGCCCACCTGCCAAGCTGGTAAACTCCCTAGTAGTCCCGTTCGTCGGGTGAGGCAATTCTGAGGCCTAGTAGTCCCGTTCGTCGGGGAAGGCCATGCCATGGTACTGTTGTGCTAGTTACGTTTTGAAACAAAAGCTGGTCCTTAGGCAATCCAAGACCCAGACTTGTGAGGTAGCCTCCAGGTCTGAGTCGCCTACTCTCCACTCCGGAGTACTTTGTTGATGGAATGTGGCTGCTGCTGCATGGAAAGAATGGCCCTCTGTAGCAGCGGTGACGTCCCTTGGTAGACTAATTTCCTGCCTGGAGGCCTGCCGTACTTTTATGGTTGCCTAGGGTCGTTTGTTTTACTTGGTTTACTTTTTCTATTGTTCCTATGCTTGACATAAGCACAGCAGCCGAGCAAAACCCGCAGGTTCTGTGAATGATTCCTCCGAAGTTCTGTTTTGCGAACAGCTGCGCGTGCTGCGTCCTCGGACCGGCGCGCAGGTGCAGTTTTGCGCTCCACGGGCTGAGTCCACGGACCGCCCTACTGAAAAAGCCGAGAACATACCAAACCAATTTATATGCGAGAAATAACTATTGTACTTGTGAAGTTTTTATCACGCTTCCCTACATTTCCTTACCTGTTAGTGAAGTATAATAGCACCAAATCCCGATTCAAGTTATTACGTCTAAATTGTACTTGCAACTTTACCCCCTTTACTGTGCTTGAACCCCAGCTTGAAGCCCACAGTCATCGAACCCGAGGCCCAGACCGTCAAGGCCAGACCTCTCCACTCCCCGCAATCCAACATCCAAAGCTTTGAACCACCCCACGGGATAGGGATCAACAAGAATTAACTTTGGATCCCAAGAAATTAAATTAGGATCAAAAAATAAGTAAATTAGGATCAAAAAATTAAAACACAGCAAGAAGAGGGAAGGAAGGAAGAAAGAAAGGAATGAAGGAACAAAGGGAGGAAGGAAGTTAGGAAGAAAGGAACGCAGGAAGGAAATAAAGAAGCCAGGAACGCGGGAAGGAAGGAAGAAAGAAAGGAAGGAACGCAGGAAGGAAGGGAGACAGGAAGGAAGGGAGAAAGCACGGAAGGAAGAAAGGAAGTAAGAAAGCACGGAAGGAAGGAAGAAAAGGAACGCAGGAAGAAAAAAAGCAAGGAAGGAATGAAGGAAGGAAGGATTCAGCACGGAAGGAAGAAAGGCAGGAAGGAAGAAAAACGCAGGAAGGAAGCCAGGAACGTAGAAAGTAAAGAAAGAAGCCACGAAGGAAGAAAGAAATAAAGAAATAAAGAAAGAATGGAAAACAGACGCGCAGGCAGGAAGCAACGAAGGAAGGCAGCAGGGAAAGAAGAAAGAAACGGAAAGGAAACTGAAATGAAGGACAAAAAGACGGAAAGCAAAGAAGAAAGACAGAAAGCAACTACGAGAGGAAATGGCAAAGGAATGAAGGGAAGACAAAACCGAAAAGAAAGCAAGAAGGCACGGAGGGAAAAAGGAAGGCACAGAAGGCATAGGAAAGCAAGGAAGGAATGCAAACTAGGGCAACAACAACAGCTACTACTACTAATTCTAGAACTACCATTATTAGTACCACTACCGCTCCTACCGCTGCTACTGTTACCACTACCACTACTACTACTACTACTACTACTACAACTACTACGACTACTGCCACCACCACCACCACCACGACTACTACTTCCTCTACTACTACTACTACTACCACCACTACCACTACAACTACCACTACCACTACCACTACCCCACTACCAGCGCTACTACTACTACTACTACTACTACTACTACTACTACTACTGCGACTAATACTTTTAGTACCAGTACGATTGCTACCAGCACTAGCACTACCATACTACTACGACTACGACGTCGACGACCACGAAGACTACTACTACTACTATTATTGATTATTACTACTACTACTACTACTACTACTACTACTAGTACTAGTACTGCTACTACTACAACTGCTACTACTGCTAGTACTAGTACTACTACACTACTACTACTGCTATTGCTACTGCTACTGCTACTGCTACTGCTACTACTGCTACTGCTACTGCTACTGCTACTGCTACTGCTACTGCTACTGCTACTGCTACTGCTACTGCTACTGCTACTGCTGCTGCTACTGCTACTGCTACCGCTACTCCTGCTACTACGACTCCAGTACTACTGCAGCTACACCTCTACGATCACGTGCTGCACAGCCCCGGCCCTTAATCGATCTCTTTGCATTGCTTACAGCAAGCTAATCGTGAAGGGGTAGGGGTCAAAAAGACTAAATTAGGATCAATCCAAAACAAACTAAACCAGGATGAAACAAACTAAACCAGCAAAAAGGAAGGAAGGAAGGAAGCAGAAGGAAGCAGAGGAAGGCAGGAAGGAAGGAAGGAAGGAAGAACGGAAGGAAGGAAGGAAGGAAGCAAGAACGGAAGGAAGGAAGGAAGGAGAGAAGGCCGAAGCAAACAAGGAAGAAAGCAAGGAAGCAACGAAGCAAGCGAGGAATGAAGGTAGAGCAGTTTGCAAATGAGGGGGGGGGGGGGGGGGGCCCACCCCCCCCCCACCCCCCCCCCCCCATCCCCCCCCCCCTTCACGCACTATGCACCCGCACCACGTTGCTATGTAAAACTGCCTCTCTAGACGCAGGGCGCGTTCACTCGCGTCTAGACANGGGGGGGGGGCTGCCCCCCCCCCCCCACCCACCCCCCCGCTTTTTGAAGCCGTGCAAGGTTGCCTTAAACCCTATGGCCTATGGTTCTTGCTCAAACTTATCATGCGAACATTGTGTTTGCAAATGGGGGGCTGCCCCCCCCCCCAACACCCGCGCTGTTTTAGGCCGTGCAAGCTAGCTTCAAAGCATGAGTGTTTTTGGATCCTATCATGCGAGCATTCTGTTTGCAAACGAGGGGCGGGCTGCACCCCCCTTCTAAGCAGTGCAAGCTTGCTTCAAAGTACATGAGTTTCCTTTCTTAGACGCATCATGCGATCATTGTGTTTGGGACGTGTTGTAGATACATGATGAACCGGAGTCGCCAAATGAGGGGGCGTGCTTAAGATATATGATGGATTGAGAACGCCTATGAGAAGGCGTGTTTAAAATATAGGTTGAGCCGGAATCGCCAAACGAGGGGGCGTGTTTAAGATGTTTGAAGAACAAGAATTGCCAAATGAAGGGGCGTGTGTAAGATATATTATGAACAGGAGACGCCAAATGAGAAGGCGTGTTGTAGATGTATGAGGAGCCGGAATCGTCAAATGAGGGAGCATGTTAAGATATATGATGAACCGGATTCGCCAAGTCACGGGGGCGTGCTTAAGATATATGATGAACCGGATTCGCCAAGTAAGGGGGGCGTGTTTAAGATATATGATGACTCCGGAATCGCCAAATGACGGAGCATGTTTAAGATATATGATGAACCAGAATCGCCGAGTAAGGAGGCGTGTCTAAGATATATGATGAACCGGAAACGCCAATCCGGGGCGTGTTGTAGAGATATGATGAATGCGCCAAATAAGGGGGCGTGTTGAATGTACATGATGAACCGGAGTCGCCAAATGAGGGGTCGTGCTTAAGATATATGATGGACTGAAAACGCCCATGAGAGGGCGTGTTTATGATATAGGTTGAGCCGGAATGACCAAACGAGGGGGCGTGAACCGCAATTGCCAAATGAAGGGGCGTGTGTAAGATATATTATGAACTGGAGACGCCAAATGAGAAGGCGTCTTGTAGATGTATGAGGAACCGGAATCGTCAAATGAGGGAGTGTGTTTAAGATTTATGATGAACCGGATTCGCCAAGTAAGGGGGGCGTGTTTAAGATATATGATGAGCCGGAATCGCCAATGAGCGGGCGTGTTTTTTTTTTTTGGGGGGGGAGTGGGGGCTGCGCCACCCCCCCAACCCCCGCTCCGTTTTTTTTTGAGCCGTGCAAGGTTGCCTGAAAGCTTCTGGCCTAAAGTTCTGGTTGAAAAACCCATCATGCGAACGTTGTGTTTGCAAATGGGGGGGGCTGCGCCCCCCCCAACCCCCCCGCTGTTTTAAGCCGTGCAAGCTAGCTTCAAAGCATGTTAGTGTTCTGNCGCCCCCCCCAACCCCCCCGCTGTTTTAAGCCGTGCAAGCTAGCTTCAAAGCATGTTAGTGTTTTGGGATCCTATCATGCGAGCATTCTGTTTGCAAAGGGCGGATGGGCTGCGCCCCCCTTTTAAGCAGTGCAAGCTTGAATAAAACTACATGAGTTTCTTTTCTTGAACCCCATCATGAGATCATTGTGTTTGGGACGTGTTGTAGATACATGATGAACCGAAATCGCCAAATGAGGGGGTGTGCTTAAGATATATGATGGACTGAAATGGCCTAAGAGGGGGCGTGTGTAAGATATATTATGAACAGGAGACGCCAAATGAAGAAGGCGTGTTGTAGATATATGAGGAGCCGAATTGCCAAATGAAGGGGCGTGTTTAAGATATATTATTATGAACAGGAGACGCGAAATGAGAAGGCGTGTTGTAGATATATGAGGAACCAGAATCGCCGAATGAGGGAACATGTTTAAGATATATGATGAATCGGATTCGCCAAGTCAGGGGGGCGTGCTGAAGATATATGATCAATCGGATTCACCAAGTCAGGGGGGCGTGCTTAAGATATATGATGAGGGGGTCGTGTTTAAGATATATGATGACTCCGGAATCGCCAAATGACGGAGCATGTTTAAGATATATGATGACTCCGGAATCGCCAAGTAAGGGGGCATGTTTAAGATATGTGATGAACCGGAAACGCCAATCAGGGGCGTGTTGTAGAGATAGGATGAATCCGTCAAATAATAGGGGGCGTGTTGAATGTACACGATGAACCGGAGTCGCCAAATGAGGAGGCGTGTTTAATGTACATGATGAACCGGAATCGCCAAATGAGGGGGCGTGTTTCAGATACAGGAGGAACCGGAATCGCGGAATGAGGGTGCATGTTACACGTTTAAGATTTATGATGAACCGGAATCGCCAAGTAAGGGGACATGTTCAATGTATATGATGACCCGGAATCGCCAATGAGGGGGCATGTTGTAGAGATACGATGAATCCGCCGAATAAGGGGGCGTGTTTAATGTGCATGATGACGATGAACCGGGATCGCCAAATGAGGATGAACCGGAATCGCCAAATGAGGGGGTGTGTTCCAAACTTGCGGTGTAAGATAGACGATGAATCCGAATCGCGAAATGAGGGGGCATGTTTAAGATAGATGATGAACCGAAATCGGCAAATGAGCGGGCGTGTTTAAGATACAGGAGGAACCGGAATTGCCAAATGAGGGAGTGCGTTTATGATATATGATGCATCCAAAGAGGTTTGAAGCTGAAAGCCTGAACCCTAAAGTTGAATCCGGTGGCCAAGTGACCCCGAAATTTGGTTGCGAAGTGACCCAAAACGGTGCGGACTCGCATTGGACCTCGGCACCGACAATACAGGCTTTTGCTACTAAGATATAGAGAAAATGAAGGGTTCCCTATGAAAACATAGCGGAATCAGAGGTTTTCCTGTGTAAATATTACGGGACTACTAGGACCAGGTTAATTATTTTTTGATACAAACTTATTTGATCCGTCCCCCTCAGGTTTTTCTGTAGCCCTGCTGCAAAAGTATTGGTTTAATCTTTTTATTGATCCTGATTTTTTTTTGATCTTTGTGGTTTAATTTTTTTTGATCCTAATTTAATTTTTTGATCCGTCACCCCACACTACACCTACAGCAACCCTCCAATGAGATGTCCAAGGCGACTGACACTGACCGAAAGCACCAACCTGATAAAGAAACCCTGGGCCTATAACTCCACAATAGTAGGATTCATATAAGGAACCCTCGTAAAGGCCCAAGATTTCTTAATCAGGTTCCTACATTATATATGTTCAATTCCTCCTGAAGCAATGGATTTTCAAAGGCCCAAGGCCGGAAACTATCATTCCCCAGAAACCCTAAACTTTCAAAGCCCTGAGGAACCCTAAACCCTGAACCTCAAACCTTAAACCCTGCCATGACTTGCTTCGATAGTGAACGGGGGAACTTTAAACTTTTTGGCCTGATATATTAGCTCTATCTTCGAAAGGGTCCTTAAGGGAATGCAGGATTTATATCATCAACCTAAACCCTGAACCCTAAGATTCCTTAAAAGAACCCCTTAAAGGTACCCTTATAGATCCCTTTAAAGGAATCCTAGGTCTTATATCATCAGCCGTAGGATCTGGAGATTTGGGGCTTAGGGCTTTAGGTTTCAGGGGTTTGTCGGGCTTTTCGGCTTGGGAGCTTCAGAAGTTTAGAGAGTAATGTAGAGGCCTCAAGAATTATCTATACTATTTTGGGGGTTCCTTTTTATTACTATAGTATAATCTAGCCCAAAACCCTGTTCTAATTATTGAGGCCCCTATGCTAGGCTTAAAGCTTCTAGGGTTTAGGGCTTCAGGTTGGGTTCGCGACTTTAGGGTTCAGAGTTCAAGGATTCGGGCCTTTCGGATTTGAGGTTTAGGTTTAGACCCTAAACCCTGAACCCTGAAAGGGACGGTCTCGGCGAAGATGTTGGCATTTGGCGGCTCAGAATTACGAGTAGCGGTCGCTGAAGCTATGCTACAACCCTGAGCCCAGAGCCCTGAACCCTAAACCCACAGCCTTCACGGAAGAAAGGACCCCAAACTCAGGTCAAGTGCTTGGAGGATCAGGGGACGTACTGTAGTAACTAGGGTAAATAAGGCAACTGTACTTCTAGTTGCTTATATTCCCAATCAGTAAGTCCCTTGATCTTCCAAAGTAGACTTCTACTAAATTCGAGGTCTCGTCTCGCACTTGGCGTGTCCGAGACTCACATCCTAGGATTCGGGATCCCTTGCCCCGAAGTCCCCCTAAGCCCCAAACCCGAAGCCGTTTGCAAGAGGACATCCATATCTTCTTGAACACAAGCCACTGGAAGAAAAGTGAATGCCTCGGTCTGCTGCTGTGTACCCGAAGCCCCTAAACTCTACACCCTAACCCCTAAACCCAAAGCACTTTCAAGCCCTATCAAACCCTAAGTGATATATCCTGCTTCGTGTATCCCAAACCGAGTTTCGGGCTACGCTTGGGCATGGATTTTCCAGGTCAAAACAGGTTTTCAAGTTCAGATTCCCCTTCTGATCTATCCATCCAGAAGAAGGTCATAAACACGGTTGAGGATGTATGTGATGGCTAGAGAAGCTCTTCTGAAGCTCTAAGATAAGGCCGAGCCTTGGATTAACCCTTAACAAACAAAGAGCGCAATGTTGACGTCAGCAGGCTGCTTTTTTCTTCCGTGCTTTTATGCAATCTCTACATCTGTGTTGGTAGTACCTTAGCTGCAGTTGGTTTCGGCCGAGAACCTGGCATTGTAAGCGGAGATCATATGAGCGCGATCGAACTGAGAGTTAACTAGATCCGCTCAGATTGATGCTTTGCAGCGTCGTACTTGAACAAAGCTTATATCAAACCCTAAACTTACACCCTCATCCTTGTTTTCTAGCTTGGCTGGAGCGCAGAGGCACAGAGACCCTTCTGCTTCCGCTTCCTGTCCATTCCGGTTTGGGGTTTGGGTGGGTTTTGGGTTTAGGGTTTAGGCTTCGGAGATTGGGGCAGCTGGCTCTGAGCGTCTTTCCTTGGCTGGTTCCGAGCTTCTTTCGTATTCTTCAGGGCATTCGGTCTTGCACGCCCTGAGCACTTGAGTCCTAACATCCTGACTCAGCAGTACTCATCCAGATGATCAGAAGCAGTTTTACCGTGGCATGGAATGCAGCAAAAAAGACACAACAAGACCTTTCCAAAGCCCAAGCCGCCCAGTATTCCGAGGCAGGAAGACTTTCTTGAAGGAATGCATCCTGCCGGGCATGTGGGATGATTTTCGGCACCTCGTCACCACTTTAGGTTTTATTTTTTTGGGGGTTTGGGACGTCGGGTTTGGGGCTCAGGCTCTGCAAGAGCCTATGTGAATTGCTGCTGTTGCTGCTGCTATTTTCTGCTGCATTTCAAGCAAAAGCAACAACAGTAACAGTAATTGTTTCTAAGGGTACTTCAACAACTACTACAGCTACAGCATAGACAACAGTAGTGCCACTCCCACCACTCCTGCCACTTGTGCATTCCCGCTACTCCCAGTGTTCCTACTGCTTTCATACTCTCACTCCCACTCCCACTGCCATTCCAACTGCCACTACCAATACCAGTGCGACTGCGACTGTGACTGACGACGACGACGAGGACGACGACGTAAGACTACGATCACGATCAAGATGACGACGACGACTAAAAATCCTGAACCCCCCAAAACTCCAAAACCTAAAGCCTATAAACCCCAAGAATTCTGAACCCACGCCTCTAAGGCGCTGGCTAGAGGGAAGCGTTTCGAAGAGCAAGGGCCGACAAGGACGAGTTTGCTCTCGTAAGGTTTTACGATCATAGACGGGCCCAAAACAGTTGCAGTAGGGTTTTGGTGTTTAGAGTACTCTAGGGTACCGTAAGGGGTGCTAGACTATAAAGGGGCTACAGCGGTTGCTAGTGGGTTCGTGCTTGTCATTTTTGAGTTGTTCGGGCTTGGGGTTTGGGGTTCAGGTTTATGATTCGGAGTTTGAGTGTAGTTGCGTGGGTTTTGGTCGGAGTTCCGAACTACTTACCTTTGGTTAGTAGGGAATGGAGGAATGGGGTACAATTATAACTACTATTACTACCATTCCTCCATTCCCTACTAACCAAAGGTAAGACTAGGGTTTGGGGCTTAGGGCTTGAAGTTTGCAAAGTCGGGTTGCGGTTCAGGGTCTGTAGTGTGTGGTTAGGGATTCAGGGCTTAGGTAAGGCTAGGGCTTGAGAGGATAGAGGGTTCAAGTTGTAACACCGTTTAGGAGTTACCGGATGTGCCTTTTCAACATCCGAGTTGTGACCCCATGTTAAAAAAGAGATGAACACGAGTTTCCTTTACGGTCCGCATACAGTTCAGTGTAATATACCCTAGAACCGTGGTCGAACAGTCTAAGCACTGGCTCTCGATATTGAGCCCTACAAAACCCCATAACACCAGACTGTCAAGGTCTCGAGCCATGGGGCATCGGGACGGCATCTTTTTATGCTATATACACTGCTCAATCAAGCCGTAAACCACCTAAAGTCCCGAACCCTGGACCCTAAACCCTAAACCCTAAACCCTAAACCCCAAACCCTAAACCCCAAACCCTAAACCCTAAACCCGAAACCCTAAGCCCGAAACCCTAAACCCTAGACCTCAAAGCCCCGAACCCTAAACCGAGACTCTGAACCCCAAACCCTTCATAAGGACTGCCAATGCCCTGAACTCAAAGCCGCTAAACCCTGAACCCTAAACTCTAAAATAATATACGTAGGGGTCGGATTAGTTCCTATTTGTATCGCTTATGGTTACCTTAGGATTATGCTACAGTATACACCCAAACAGTGTTCTAAATATCAAGGCCCTTGCACCAAATCCCAGTAGTAGCCGTCTAGTCACCCTTGCAGAACACTTACAGAATCCTTGTTATGTAAAACCTACCGTCTTTGTTTAAGGCTCCTAAGCCTTATAGTATCCCTAAACTTTCAACCCTAGACCCCTACTTGGAGGATCAGGGGACTTAGGGTTATAAGTAATTATAAGTATAGTTACCTTATTTATAACCCTAGTTACTAAGTCCCATGATCCTTTAAGTAAACCCTCAACCCTAAACCCCACTCTCCTTAGCAGCCACACGGAGGAGCCGATCCTCCCTTCATCGTGCCCTTCGGCTTCTCCCGTGTCATGGGAGGCAACGGCTTAGAGTTTAGGTTTAGGTTTTCGGGTTTAGGGTTCAGGGCTTTCAGTTTAGGGTTTGGGGTTTTTTAGGCTTTGGTTTTGGAGTAGAGTTTGTTGAGGTTTAGGATTTATGATCTAGGGTTTCGGGCTTTGTCTTTGGCGCCCACTTTTTTTTTTTTTTTGGGGGGGGGGGCTTTGGTTTGAGGGTTTAGGCTCCAGTTTCTTTTGGGGGTTTGGATTTGTGGAGTTTTGATTTCGGCCTTATAAACTCTGAGCTCTAACTCCCTAAATCTTAGACTCCCAACTCGTAAAGCCCTCAATAAACGAGTATGAGACTTGGAGTGCTCTTGCCTCGCGTTTTCAGGAGCGTACCGTGGGAAGTGCGCTTGGGGCTTTTGGGCGAAGGACATCCTGGCCCGTAATTAAACTAAACGCCCGGGACTAGTAGTCGCTGTCGTCGTCATCGTCGCCGTCGTCGGGTAGTAATGGGAGTAGGAGCAGTAGCAGTAGGAGAAGGAGAAGAAGTAGTAGTAGGAGAAGAAGCAGTAGTGGTGGTGGTGGTGGTAGTCGTCGTCGTCGTAGTGATGTCCCGGACGGTTCTCATCGAAGTCTCAGATCTGCGAGGAAACGAAATATGATGGGCATGCGGCTTGCCGTCCGACCAAGAACTTCTGTCGTGAGCAAAATGGTGGTGGCTGAGTCATTTTGTGCTGAAGTCATAAAGCTGTACCACACGGTTTTTCCGTGAGCATTGTGAAACAGGGACTGGTCATCGACTTGAGGATACAGCCGCTTCAACCGTCGACACGGTCGACTCCGGCCGCATCAGCGATGCGGAAAAGCAGATGCTGAAGTTGCTGCCTTCGCAGGAAACACTGTGATGCGTTCCAAGCTGCGGAGCGTGCCATGCGGTCCTATTCCAAGGCCGGTAGAGCCATCTGATTGTTCTGCAGACTCAAGGCAATTTGGCGGACTCTATATCCCCAACCTGCAATCCCGAGCATCATGTAGAACTTTCCAATCTCAATTTAAACAATGAGTAGTTTCAAACCTATCAATTTCCCCTTGTTCAGGGTACTTAAGAAAGCAGCATTCCTCAGTTTTCCTGATACATTCTTACGATAAATATACCCCGCTCTCAACAACAAACAACCCCAAACCCAAAACCCAAAACCCTAAACCCTAAACCCAAAACCCGAAACTCCAAAAAAACAAGAGGCCCTAAACCCTGAAGCTTCCGCCCTAAATCCAAAAGCCCTACTTGGAGGATCAGGGGACTTAGTAAGTAAGGTTATAAGCACCCCAATTGGGGTTATAGGTATAGTTACCTTGCTTCTAACCCCAGTTACTAAGTCCCATGATCCTTTAAGTAAACCCTAAACCCCGATAGATCCCTTATAGAACCCTTTAAGGAGCCCTTTACACTTACTAAGTCCGCTAATCCTTTAAGTAAACCCTAAACTCTAAACTCGGAACTTTGCTTTCGAACGGCCAGGCGTAGCCTGTGCTCGGACGTCTGAGGTGAAGCACAAGGCCCGAAGACTGGGTTTACTTGGAGGGGCTTTGGGGGACTTAGTAAGGGCTCTTAAAGGGCTCCTTAAAGGGATCTATAGGGTTGCTTAAAGGGATCTATAGGGTTTAGGGTTTAGGGTCTATGGGGTTGCTTTCAAAGGAACTTAAGGTTCATGGGTTAGGATTTAGGGTTTAGGGTTCTTTGAGGAATTGCAATCCGGTTTGTGTCGGGTTTAAGGTTTATGCCTTAACTGTTTAGGGTTTAGGGTTCAGGTTCATCTTGGGCTTTCGGCGAAGTGATTGCTTGAGGCTGCAAAGATCCCACGTGCTGTAACCGAAGATCCGACTCCTAAGCCCAGCCCCACCGGCCGGAAGCCAAGAATTTGAAGGTGTAGGGCTTAGGCCTTAGAGTTTGGGGTGTAGCGTTTAGACTTTCGGGTTTTTCGGGTTCGGGTGGAGACTTTGGGGTTTCGGGTCAGACCCGAAACCGCAAGCCCAGCCGTTAAGTTCAAAAATCCGCACCGCCTTCTCAGCATGCCTGAGGAGTCAGACCCCGGCCTCCAAAACCCTACTGTAGAGGCCGGAATAATAGCCGAGATTGTCCTAGGACTCCCGGAATAATAACCGAGATTATCCTAGGACTCCTTGTTGCCCCTATATTGAGCTCCAAACCCCTAAACCCTAAACCGTGAAAACCGTGAATTCCCGAATCCTAAATTGCCTACATCTTACATCCATAAACCCCTCGACGCTGACCCCCTTCCATTTAATATGTAAGGCTGTACTTAGTAGTCGCATTCCTTAGGGTCCAGCATGATAGTTATAGTCTAAAATCTCCCAAGAAGCTTGCTCTACTTGTTTAGGCCCTACTGTTACCCTACACCCTAAACCCTGCTCTTTAAAGAAAGGCCTAAACCCTCAACCGTTACCTACTTGTTTAGGCCCTTATGTGGGTGGTTGTCAAAACTATGGTCCCTTTTTGGGTCCCTAATATAGTACGGCACCTATTATTTAAATTATTTAGGGTACCCAAAAAGGGACCCTAATTTTAGTCTTCAGGTCGGACCGACGGGACGGAATGAATTGAGCCTCCGCTTGCGCCACATCTTCATCCGGAGGTGCGTTTGGGGTTAGAGTTTAAGGTTTGGGGCTTAGGATTCGAGTTTAAGGTTTAGCGCTCAGGATTAGAGTTTAAGGTTTAGGGCTTAGGATTAGAGTTTAAGGTTTAGGGCTTAGGATTAGAGTTGAAGGTTTAGGGTTAGGGTTTAAGGTTTAGGGTCTAGGAGTGGGGTTTAAGGTTTAGGGTGAAGGATTCGGTGTAAGGTTTAGGGTTTCGTTGGTGCAAATACTGCTTAGGGTTTCACCTGTGTACGGTTTCGCTCTGGATGTTTGTGGTTTAACAGTGTGGGGTTGAAAAGGGCTTTGAAGCGCCGCACAGGTCTTGTAGGATCTTGACAGGTGAACAGCACCTATGCATTGAGTAGCCAAATAGTACCCTTATAGTACCCTTATAGTAGCCGGCTGATTTCAGACGGTTTGAAAGGCTGGCCAGACTTTTTGAGCACAGCATGGAATAAAGCTTCCTGCAAAGGTATCCACTGAATACATAGACCCTAGAGTAAACCCTTGAAAGAAAACGCCCTTAACCCTTAAACCCGAAGCCCAAAACCAAAGAGTGTAACGGTTTCAATCGAGATCCCACGTCTCGAGGCTTCAGCTTTCGAAGTTTGGAGTCCTGCCTCATGCTGCGAGTTTTCACTGTGGGGTTTAGGGTTTAGGGTTTTGGGAAGTTATACTGGCATCTAGATGGTACACGTGGATTGAAATAGAGTAACTTATGATCACTAGGCTGCACAGAGAACGAGAGAATTTCAGAGGGCGTAGGCTGCCAAACAAGCTGCACTCGCCAAGCTCCATGCGTACCAGTCAACCCCCGAACCGAAACCCCGCCAATTTGGGGATTAAGGTTTAAGGCCCACTGTAATTCGGGTTCAGGCTTTTGGCTCTTTGGGCCACTGTAGAGAGGAACCAAGCTAGCTGACCAGTTTTTGCTCCATCTCTGGAGCTTCATATTCCCCAAAAGAGTACTAAGACAGTGCGGCTGTAACCCGTAGATTTGATTGCTGTGACTGCGAAGTTCACAATCGGTTCCAGCGCTTCTGCGGCGGGCTTTTGCTTTGGAAATTCCGTGACCGTCGTGCTCTCGCACTGCGTACATGTGGCTCTGGCCACAGTGCCGTGCGTGTTGGGGTGGAGATCGTGCTCCCCCGAAATGATAGGACCACATGAGGACCACACTGCTGGACCAGTGCAAGACCATTCCGGGGCATTTTGAAGACCATTGCAAGACCGATACAAGTGCGGGCGGCGCCATGGGGAGAGCCGAACTTCACTCCGAAATGCGCAAGGCACTGAGACGAGAGCTCCATCGTACGAGGAGGAATCACAGCCGGACTGTTCCACGAACAAGGCTTCTAAGTGTGGCCGTGGCACGACGAGGACAAAGCAACTGCTCCAATGGAACAGGTGCGAAAATGAAAAGCAGGCGGACTGCGATTCTTCCGACTTTTAAGAACCACTGTGCACATAATCCATTACATAATCTTTCACAACAAAACAAATACAGTAAACAGGTGTAACCTATGTAGTCTAAAAATTGTAATACGCACAGTGGCATCGAGACCAAGAGAGCCGCGCCGGTCGCTTCGGAGACCTGTTGAACCTCAAATGCAGGCCCTGATGTACAGCATAATGTTTAAACTATAATATTCACTATAAAAGATGCAATACATAACTCATAATGTAGAAGATATCATATAACAGAGTGTATATACATATAGATATGTATGTATATATTCTGCTGCTACCCTACTCTCTTTTTCTTCCTGTTCTCTTCGATTCCATCTATTCTAGTCTATTCTTTCCTATTCTATTAAAATCTGCTATGTTGTGTTATGTTATATTACGTCATATGATATTCTGACATACACCGATACGTCACAGCTTTTCTTCCCCCTCTCTCTCTATATTATATATACATACATATATACATAAATATATATATATATATATATACATACACTAGATCAAAAGATAAAATAAGTAAGCACATAAACAAATACATGCATAAGTTTGTATATATATATATATACATATATATATATATATATATACACACATAGAGATATGCTGCACGCAACCATAAGATAAAGTTGATAATCTGTTTATATATATATGTACACATACATTATGAGCCCTAAAAGCAGGCCCGCAACGCACGAAGGAGGCCAAGCGAGGGAGTGTCCAGTGGGCGCCGTGGCAGGGTTTAGGGGTTTAGGGTTTAGGGGTTTAGGGTTTAGGGATTTAGGGTTTAGGGTTTAGGGTTCAGGGATTTAGGGTTTAGGGTTTAGAGGTTTCGGGGTTTCGGGGTTTGGGGTTGGGGCTTGGGGGCCAGGGGTTCTAGAGGGTTTGGGTGAGCGGGGGGGCTTGAATAAGGTTTGGGTGTCAAGTCAGCCTTCTAAGGGGGTGGGGTCGTTGTGCGTTTAACTGGGCTTTGGAGTACCATACTTTAATACGTTTTTTCTTAACGGAACCCTTATGAAATAAAAGTTTATACTTTTTTCTCCCTGGTTACTTAAAAGCCCAGTTAAGGTTGAAGGGATAGAAACCCTAATCTATTATAGTGTATTATAGCAGTATATTGGTATATAGTGTTGGAAACATTAAATAATAGGTAAGTATAGAATATATATATATATATATATATACGCACTTATGAGTACACACATAAATATAAGACTAACCCTCAGCCCTCGACCTTCGGTTGTCCTCGAGACTGATCCGGGTCTGCTCCACTAACTGCTCCCCTGGACCTGGTTTATGTTAAGGAGTTTAGTTTATGTTAGCATAGCATAATAGGCATCGTTTTGGTAACCTTATTGAAGTGCCACAGGAAGAACCCAGCTAAAGCCCCGGCATGAATTTCTGGTGCTTCAAGGGTGTAAGCCTCGAGGGGGACCCTAAAGCCGGAAGCGCCCGCTACAACAAATCGGTGGCTGCACCTTGATAGTTGAAATGCAACCTCAAGTGCCACAGGCATGACTTACGCCGTTGCTGTTCAGTCCAAAGAAAGCCCGCAGAAATGGTTCGACTGCATATCGATAAGACTCACTGCGGCAGTGCAACCGCATTACTACTGCAATGTTTACCACGGTTGCCAGGGTGGCTTTCCGTGTGAATGGCAATGCTAGCTACATGAGGATATTCCCATGGTGATGTGGGTGATGGTGAGGGCCACGAGGAAACTACATGCGGTTGCAGATCTTCGTTGTAGCTCGGGTCTGGTAAGTGCCTGCCCTAGATCCTAAAACCCTACACCCTGAACCCTTAAGCCTTAACCGCCAAAGTAGGCTGGAACATCACGATCCGTATGACTTCCTGCGGCTCAGTGTAAACCCTGAGTCCGAGACCCTAAACCCTAAACCCTAGGTACACAGTCCATCGCCAGCCGTGGGACATTGTGACCAGCCTCCTCAAGGTTTTAACAGCGGCTGCAGCGACAAGCAGCTGAAGCAGCAGTGAAAACCCTAAGCGAAATAGTATGGTATCATATCGTCTGGTCTGAAAAAACGTGGTATGGTACGGTACGGCACGGTGTGTTATGGTATGGTATGTTATGATATGGTATGGTATCGTGTATCATACAGTTTAATAAGCAGGGTAGAGTACAGTGTAAAGGGTAGAGTATCGACCCCAGACCCGAAACCCAAAACCCCAAATCCTGAACCCTAAACCCAACCCGAAGCCGACCCTGAAAAGAGCTAACAAAAGACGACCCTAAACCCAAAACCCTAAACCCTAAATCTTGAACCCTAAACCCTAAACCCTAAGCCTTAAACCCAAAACTCTAAACCCTAAACCCTGAACCCTAGACCTTGAAGGTTTGTGTGGTTTTCCATTTCGCCGTCCTCCGGGCCTCCAGGACCTGGACCAGAGCTCAGCGTGCTCTTTTACACAGGAGAGGTGCTATAGTTACCAATATTTTTCCTTAGGAGGGTTCCTTTAAAGGGGTCTAGAAGGGGTACTAGAAGGGGTATTGTGGGGGTTTGGTATAGGGGCCTAAATAATTACCTATACTGTTTGGTGGGTTCCCCATTATTAGAAATATAGTATAATCGGCCCCCCAAAACATAGTCTAACTGTTAAGGCCTTTATATTAGGAGCGCTGAATTAGGATAAACAATGTTAATGGTACATAATAGCGGTATAGCCAATGCTTACCACCATAATAGTGATGATGATATGGGTTTGGGGTTTTGGGGTTTTGGGGTGTAGGGTTTAATGTTTTGATTTAGTGTCTACCTCGGATGAAGCTAAGTCAGAGTAGAGGTTCAAAGGAATCAGGAACTCTTGAAACCCAAGCCATGGCGACCAGCCGGTTCGACCCAGAGTGTGCAATCCGAAAGCATGCTGAGTTCCAGCGCTTCTCAGATTGGCAAGAGCGAGGCACCTGTCTTGGGCAGCCCCCCAACAAAAACACATATCGGTAAGAAGCCATGTTGTCGGACGCCTCATGCACGAACATCTGCAAGCGTATGTAACCAAGAAACAACTGCAAGAGCAGCCATGCAGTTGGATCAAAAAGCAAGTAACAACGAAGACCAACAAAGTTGCAAAACTAAGCACAGCTAGCATCATCAATAGCGCGAGCAACAGCTGCAATGACATGCTGGAATACTCCAGCTGCTACTGCACTGTCTTCTTCTTCTACTGCTACCACTACTACGGCTGCTGCTACTGCTACTGCGGCTGCTACTGCTACTGCTACTGCTACTGCTACTGCTGCTGCTGCTGCTGCTAGTGCTAGTGCTAGTGCCAGTGCCAGTGCCAGTGCCAGTGCCAGTGCCAGTGCCAGTGCCAGTGCCAGTGCCAGTGCCAGTGCTAGTGCTAGTGCTAGTGCTAGTGCTAGTGCTACTGCTGCTACGGCTGCTGCTGCTGCTGCTATTGCTATTGCCATTACTATTACTACTACTGCTACTACTGCTACTACTGCTACTATTGCTACTACTGCTACTACTGCTACTACTACTACTACTACTGCTACTACTACTACTACTACTACTGCTGCTACTGCTACTGCTATACTACTGCTACTACTGCTACTACTGCTACTACTGCTACTACTGCTACTATTGCTACTACTGCTACTACTGCTACTACTGCTACTACTACTACTACTACTACTACTACCGCTGCTACTACTACTACTACTACTACTGCTAGCTCCCCCCCACCACCAACCACTTGGCGCCTCAACCCATCTTCTTCTTCCAACGCAGCGGAGGGTGACTGGTCTCTGCTAGCGAGCACCTTCAATACCAGTCTTTTGCTGGCATCGGCTGTTCGTCGACAGCATGGCACTGGTGCCCTTGAGGCG
>BGNK01004272.1:0-14328 GCA_003297005.1 Symbiodinium sp. clade A Y106
TAGGACTTACCTGAACGGTTCCTGTGTGTACTCAGGGTGGTTTAGGTGAAGTCCGCTTCCATCGCCGCGGTTCAAGCACACCACGCAACGAGCTAGCTGCAGCTTTGCTTTTCTTCTTTCCCACCCGCCCACTCCTGTGCGAACGCCAGCTTTGCAAGCTCGGCTTTCAGCAGAGTGCGCTTTTTAACGTCTTTCGACTCACAGACAGTCTGATGCTTACGTCTTCTGGTTGTTACTCCGCTTGTTTTACTGCTTCACAGTCTGTACGCGATACGGGCATTGTGACTGTCAGCCCGCTTTTGCTCCGCAGTTTCCAGAGGACCCGCTTCGGCCAAAGGCCAGCCGGGTCAGAGACGGCAGACAGTCACTTTCCGGCAAGNGTGACTGTCAGCCCGCTTTTGCTCCGCAGTTTCCAGAGGACCCGCTTCGGCCAAAGGCCAGCCGGGTCAGAGACGGCAGACAGTCACTTTCCGGCAAGCCGAAACAAAAGGAGTGCGAGTGTCAACGACGTTTGCTTTTCGCTTTGCTTGTGTTGCTTCTGCTTACAGTTCTGCACACCGCATTCGTAGCCCTACGTAGGTTGCGTGGTGTAGGACTTACCTGAACGGTTCCTGTGTGTACTCAGGGTGGTTTAGGTGAAGTCCGCTTCCATCGCCGCGGTTCAAGCACACCACGCAACGAGCTAGCTGCAGCTTTGCTTTTCTTCTTTCCCACCCGCCCACTCCTGTGCGAACGCCAGCTTTGCAAGCTCGGCTTTCAGCAGAGTGCGCTTTTTAACGTCTTTCGACTCACAGACAGTCTGATGCTTACGTCTTCTGGTTGTTACTCCGCTTGTTTTACTGCTTCACAGTCTGTACGCGATACGGGCATTGTGACTGTCAGCCCGCTTTTGCTCCGCAGTTTCCAGAGGACCCGCTTCGGCCAAAGGCCAGCCGGGTCAGAGACGGCAGACAGTCACTTTCCGGCAAGNAAGGAGTGCGAGTGTCAACGACGTTTGCTTTTCGCTTTGCTTGTGTTGCTTCTGCTTACAGTTCTGCACACCGCATTCGTAGCCCTACGTAGGTTGCGTGGTGTAGGACTTACCTGAACAATAGGTGGGCCTTCGATGGTCTTCGGAGGGTGTTAAACAGTGCATCCGAGTTGGCCCCCGATTTACTCCGGGGGCGATCGCCCCAGGTTGGTCCCCGCGCCGTCTTTGTCACGACGGCTGGTGGCCGCCGCATGGGCCGCGCCCGGCGGAGGATTGGCTGCGCTTGTGCAGCCCACTGCCAAGGCGCCCCGGCGTCGCCTGCGCCCGCAGAAGAGCTTCTACTGTTTTGGTGTTTAACGGAAGTTCATAGTCCACCGAACCCCCCGGCATCGCCGGAACCTCTCTCCACACTCCGCCCGTAGATTGTGCTTGTTTTCTCGGTGCAAAACAATTGCCAAGTAAGGGTTGTGGAATCTAATGTTTCGGGTCTTTTGCTGGCTTCGCTGCGACTTGACAACATACCATCGCAAGGCAGTGATAGAACCGGACATACATCAAGCAACTACTTGTCTGAGTTCGCAGAATACGGCCAGAATGAAAGTCGTTTTCTTGAGGAGCCGGTTCACGTTTGGTGTGCAGCGTATAGGACATTAAAACAAGCGCACTCTTGCAAGACCATACTGCCGTGAATCTAAGACTGGGCCCACTTGACGTCGTCGTGCCCTGGAACATCGGCCACAACTCCACCAGCAAACAGGCCAGGTTTGGAAATAGGGGTTTAAGTTTTCAGCCCCCAAAACCCCTAAACACTAAACCCTTACACCCTTAAAGTTTCAGGGAGTCTCAGGGTCTCTGCAGCGCCAGGAGGCCAGGATGCTTAGACCCGGACAATCCTCAGCACCTTCCTTTGTTTTTTGTTTCCTTTTCGTGTTTCTGACAAGAGATGGTGTGGACCGCGGAATCCTGACGAGGTGTGGTCTGGCGGTCACCGGCCCTACCTGGCTTTCTTCGCCGGGTCGAACACCTCCTGCAGCCGAGCGGAAATGGTGAGGCGCCGCCACGCGGTGGGGAGCGGAGGGGGCGGGGGGCGGTGGTTTAGGAACTCTTTTTCTTAGTAGCTGAGTGGATACACTTTACACTTTTTGGGATACTAGTACCCACTATAAAACTAAAAGTGTAGACTTCTTGGGGCTTATGAACTCAGCAACTAAGTTTTGGGCTCTGTCAGATTTTGCAGTTTAGACTGGAGCCCGTTGGTTCTCTGAACCACCATTTGCGCGATGCCCAGGCCTTGGGCCCTAGCACTGAACCTACAGCTTCGGTCTGCCACCAGCAACGAGTCATAGTGAAGGAACCTGATGAAGAAACCTTGGGCCTTTATTAGGGTTCCTTGTATGAATCCTATTTTTTTTGGGGTTATAGGCCCGGGGTTTCTTAATCAGGTCCCTGCATTAGTGAAGGACTTTTTACTCTAGAGCCAAAACCGACAGGAGATGGGCCAATCGATATGCCCAAGATGAGCATCGAATGCTCGTGGGCGCTTGAGCCCCAGCCATGTAGGGTTTGAGATCTATGTTTTAGAGCCTCGGGGCTTAATGCTTCTCGTGTGTTTAGGTCTTGAGTATCGGCTTCGGTGTTTCCGCCCTCCTCAATAGAGGAGCCCCCCGTGATGGCAAGCGGCCTAGTACAGGGGTTTACCCTGCTCGGATATCATGTGCTAGAGACGATACTGAGAGGAAAATTCTACTGGTTGTCGAGGCACTATTGCAAACTAGCTCGGCCGAAACAGCTCTAGCACCCCAATATGAGTTATTGGGATTCAGGCTTGTGGTTTCGCGTCTTGGTTTTCAGGTTTGTATAATTGTGATTAAGGACCCAGGGTTTGTTCCATCCACCTTCGCAGTCTGGGAGCATGCCAAGCCCTAAATCTCCAAGGCCGATCCAAACCCTTGCACTCCGAGGGTTTGGGGTTGGGGTTCCTCAGCTCCCCGCATGTCGGTGATGAGTGCACCGTGAGGTTTGAACAGCCACTCCGAAACCGATGCCCTGTGTGGTTCAGAGCTCGGCACCCTAAGATCCGACCAACTGTAGTAGGCTTTTAAGCTAGACTCGACTGACAAAGACTGTATCGGAGCCGAAGAAACTTGAAGAAACCAAAGAGGGTCTTTTACACACAAGCGTGTCTACAGAGAGGCAGTGCAGCTGAATGGTCTGTTGAGACATGGTTCCGAATGCTTAAATGCCCTCCCGAACTAAAGCCTAAAGTTGAAACTCCGGGACCCCGAGCCCAGAAGCGCTTAACTCCCAGCAAACGCTAAATCCGAAGCCCAAGTTCTCAACCCCTCAAGCCCTAAACCCTCGAAGCCCCAAGTTCATTGACCCTAAACCCCACGAACCTAAACCCTCCATCCCTCCCGGGTCAGGACAGAGCTTTCTCAGCCCCGGCTTTCGCCGCCGCAGCGCGCCGGGCAAAGTTCTGTCCCGCCCGGTACTCATCAGTAGTTACAGGGTTTAGGGTGCGAGAGTATAGGGTTTCAGTGTTTAGTGTTAAACGGCTTAGGGCTTCCCGGATAAGCGGTTTAAGGTTTAGGGTTGAGGCGTGGTGTTGTAGCTTTGGGGGTTTCGGGATTGGGGCTACAGCGGCTACGGAGTTTTTCGGGGTTGCCGGTTTCAGGGAATGGTGTCTTGTCTTGGGTGGCGTAGGTCTGATAGCATATCATCGTTCATGGGGAGCTCTTGCAGGAGCTCAGGCAAATTCATCCGTGCACCTTCCTGTCGAGTTCAGGGTGGAGGTTGTTAAGGGGTTTGCATGATGTTCAGGAAATGAAGCTTGCAGTTCTTGTCGCACTGTTCAGGATCTTAGGTTTCCCCAAAGCGCTACCCTTAAGCCCAGCACCCTGGTGCCCTAAACCCAAAATCAGACCCACTAAACAGCATGTAAACCCTTTAAAGGAACCTTTAAACCTTTACCTGGACCCCTTTCTTCATATTATAAGTCCTTGAAAAGGTAGGTTATTTGGGGCTAAGGTAAAGAAAACCTCCTAAAGACTTGAGGAAAATCCCTTAGAACCCTTCAGGTTCTCGATGGTCACTGGCCATCCACGCAGCGCCTTCCCGCCGTAGCCACGGGGCAGAACTTTAGGGGTTTAGGGTTTAAGGGTTTAGGGTTTAAGGGCTTAGGGTTTAAGGGTTTAGGGTTTAAGGGTTTAGGGTTTAGGGTTTAGGGTTTAGGGGTTCAGGGTGTATTGCATGAGTCGGGTTGCACGTGTGGTTTTTGGATTTCAATCGACTCTGGGGAACTACCATTGAAACCTCAACTTGGTCTCGGCTTTGAGCGTTTGGCGGCTTGGACTTTAGTTTGCGATTTGGGATCGTTCCGGGATTGAGATTTAGGGTTGAGGGTGTGGGTGATGGGTTAGAGAACGATAGCTGCGAGAGGGATTCTCTGATGTGCCTTCTTTCGCAAATTCTTGTTGAGGGTTTTTGCCGCTTCTTTCCGCGCGGATGCTGCACTTATCGTCGGCCGTCGTTTTCACACTGAGGGCTTGCATGTACAAAGAGTCTTGACACACGGGATGCATTAGTCTGTACGTGCCATACTATGTGTGTGCGTATTAAAAATGTCTGAAACGTTTGTACCCACATACCCTCTTTGTCGCTCTATAGTTGCAGTAGGAGGCAGCAGGTTGGACCGTGCATATCCCTGTGCCCTTGAGGTAACGTATAGAGAACCCAATCGCGCATCATCCTTAATCCGTGTTCGAACTTTACAAAATCTACGAAATTGAGTAAACTGTAGTCACCCCAAAACAAATACTGTGAAGCCCGCGTGCGAGGTCATGAAGGGCTGTGTGCCTGTAGTGTGTCTCGGTCAGAGAAGGGGCTTGGGGTTTGGGTATGAATATTGAGTAGTTGAATTTTCTTGTAGTTCTTGTATAACTTTTTATTTAGGAGCTAACCGCCAGAGCCCTAGTCCAATCATAAAGGCCGCTACATAACGGGTACAGGGTTCAAGCAGGCTACAAGACTATTCGGAGTTGACGAGGGGCTTTCGGAATGTGTTTTCGGAAATGGATGTGGGAGGTCGTGTGATTCTAGCTGCAGGTGTGAACCTCAGTCCAGCCGTCCAAATCTCCCTTCACCGAAAGTCCCACGCCGAAGCGCAGCACACCACCAAGCCCAACACCGCAGAAGCCCAAAAGCTTCGAGCGTTAGCCTTGTAACCAACCACCTGCACCTGAAGACTGAACCCTAAACTACACACGCTAAACCCGTAAAGCCATAGGCCATAGACCCCTGAGCCTGGCAAAAACCCAAGGATTTCCAATCGCTTGGAGCTGCCGTGGGATGCTTGGCTTTTGATTACAGTGGCCTGAATATCAAGTTCGGGTCTCTATCGACTTTTGGTTTTGTGCTCTAGGTTGAGAGTTTACGGTGCAGGGTTTCAAGAGTTCGAGGACCCAGGGACTGAGCACCAAAACCATAAGGTTTAGGGCTTGTTTGGGCATCCATCGAAGCCTCCTCCAAAAGACCCCCACCATAACATGAGCCACAAATGCAAACCGAACATGGCTGCGGGTCACCATCGCCGAGACCGCACGCAGCTTCTCTGAGTGCACTTCAAGGGAATCATTTGCCCACGAAGAGCGGAGTCCCTCTTCGTGGGCTATCTTAATGAGGCTCCTACTTCTGCGGATGATTTTTAGTGTTAGAATTCACACAGCGGGATTGTAGTCGGCGTCAGAAGCAAACCGTTCCAGGGTTCCGGGGATACAGGTTTCTGCAACTCCACTGTCATTTTTCCACCTTACACCAGCCCAAACATGCCAAAGCCCCCACAGGTGCTCTTAGCCCGAAGTCGCAAGCTCTACCTGGACCCCGACCAACCCACCTTTTTAGGGCTCCCTAAGATGATTTCTTTTTATACGTCCTTAAGAAGGTAAGCTATTTGGGGTTAAGGTAGCTCAAGAGTCGCGTCAGGAAGACCTCCTGAACTGGAGCGCTGTGAGCCTCAGCCTCCACGAAGGCCACCTTGCTGACCTACCGAAGGCTTGGCCCTCGGTTTAGGGCTTAGGGTTTAGGGTTTAGGGGTTTAGGGGTTTAGGGGTTTAGGGGTTTAGGGGTTTAGGGTTTAGGGTTTAGGGCTTAGGGCTTAGGGTCTACGATTTCTCGGTTGAGTGCGTGGGGTTAACGGTTTCTCGAGATTCAGTGTACTCTCTTGAGTAATCTATATAAGGGTGGAACGGTTTTCATTTTCCGAGTGTTTGCAGGCTTTAGGAGTTGAGGGTTTGTTTTTCGTACGGGCAATGCGAATCTTAAGCCCAGTCCTCGAGGTTCTGAAAGACGCCTTTGTTGGATTAGACTGTCAGCCCAACCTCGGTTTGCAAGTAGCACATGTCAATTGGCTGGCGAAGGTTTGTGCAGAATTGTGCAAACCGCTATGCAGGTCTTTGCTGCTGTTGATGCGGAATTCCGTTTATACGTCAAGGCTTGGGAGGCTATGATGTACCCAAGCCCTACTCTAATTTTACGGCCCGTATACTACAGCCTACAAAGTTTTATCTTCGATGCGGGCTCCCTGAGCCCGACATCCACAACCCTAAACCCTGTCTCATGCAGATTCGAGCTTTCGTCGAAGCGGGACGGCTAGAGCTACGGGAGAGACGACAAAGCTAAACGGCAAACATCGCCCTGAACTGCTGCAAGCCATCCGACAGATTATTGGCAGAAGCGATCTTCGTCCGGCGCCGTCCTTTAAAGCGTTAAACACGTAGAGCTGAAACTCTACACCTTCATGCGAGGATCCCCTTGCGGCCAAGATGATTGTTTCTCCTGTGGAGTCTCTACATGATTATAGTATTGAGCCTGTATTAACCCAAGCCCAAACTCCTAGGTCCCATGAGAGAAGTCCACCGGAACCCTCAAGGCCAACTCGATTTTTGCATTCAGACCACATGGCCCTCCCAACGGACGGGGGGCACAGGAGCTGAGCAGAGGGACCGGCCACTCTGGATCCACAAACCCTCAGCCCTACATGGGGG
The DNA here is from genome assembly GCA_003297005.1 of Symbiodinium sp. clade A Y106. Lineage (NCBI taxonomy): Eukaryota > Dinophyceae > Suessiales > Symbiodiniaceae > Symbiodinium > Symbiodinium sp. clade A. The sequence continues at coordinate 7,012 of BGNK01004272.1, forward strand.
TTTTCCGAAGATAGGGGACCCCAACATAGTACACTAAATAGTCGGATCCTTATTATAAGGACCCTACAATAAGGTACCCCTTATTTTCGGAAACTCCCAAGCCTTAAACCCTAAACCCTATAGAGCCCCGATAGGAGCCCTTAAAGGAACCCTTATAGATCCCTTTAAAGGGACCCCGAATTTTCGGAAACTCCTACATCCTCGAGCCTCGGACCACAAAGGTCCTTCAGGGCATTCCCGAAGCATCTCTCCGAGCCATGCAGGGTGCCGGCCCTGGTTGAGGCTTTGCGCATGTAGGGTCTCCGCACATCAGGGGTTTCCTCAGCACCAAATGCTACTATCAGTAAAACGATATAAACTACATGACATACTGAAGACTTATGCGTCCTAGGTCGTGGTGCAGGAAGTGTGTTTCGTGCGGATGGCATCCTCTCGTTCCCGAACATCTCGTCGTGGATGCCGGCCATCTCTGGGTTTTTGCTTTAGGGTTTGGGTGACATGGGTGGTTGTCAAAATTAGGGTCCCCTTTTGGGTATTGCCGTATTATAATGAGGAGCCAAAAAGGGACCCTAATATTGACACATGCGGCGGCCCCGAGTGAAGCCTTCATCTACACTGAATGGCACCAGGATGGTCGTGTGTTTGTGGCGTCCGCAGCTTTTTGCCGCCACGCTGTGAAGGTCAAGCGCTGGTATTCTGTGTGCTGTTCAGTTTTGCGTTTTCTGCTACTGTTGGTGTTCCCTTTCTTGTATTTTGGAAAATGGACCTGGGTGCCCTGAAGCTTGTAATATGGACAGCCGCACAGCCACTGCAGCCTGAGTTGGTCCAAGACGATGGCGTAGCTTTCTCTTTGGATGTGGCTAGGGAAGCTTTAGTAACTTTAGTAGGTGACGGGCTCTAATGACAAGATAGCTGGCATCATCAACACTGGTGTGCGTCATGCTGGCTTTGCATCCCACGGCTTAAGTCCCACAGCTGGAGACCTCTGCGATAGAACATTGTTTAAAAAGTCTGCACAACCCTACAGTACAATACGATATATGATACTTTAATGTCTTGTAAGATACTATATGTTGTGTTGTAGTATACTGCTACATGCCATATTCTACACTACTATGCTACAGTCTACTATAAGTATACCATAGTATACCTACAATAGACTGTATTCTACAAAGGGCCCTGCTTCAAAGGCCCAGAAACCTCCTCTGAGCCCATGGCCAACCTCACTTCCTGGAGCTTGGGCCCCGGAGTCCTGGGCCCGGGCTCGGCCCCGATCTTTGGACAAGGACAGCCTTTTTTTTTTTTTTTTTTGGGGGGNGGGGGGGGGGGGGAGGTTAGGGTTTTTTGGGGTTTAGGGGTTTAGGGGTTTAGGGGTTTAGGGTTTTCTAGGGTTTTCTAGGGTTCATGGGGTTTATGGGTTTGGGGGTTTAGGGGTTTAGGGTTGCGCGTTAGGAGTTTAGGGTTTAGGGTTTGGGGGTCGGGGGGTTGGGGTTGTAGGGGCTTGGCTTCTAGGCAGTTTAGGGCTTGATGCGGACACCAGTATCACAACTACTGCATTGATGAAGCTTTGTTTGGATTTTGGTTTTAACCCTGCAGCCTCTGTGGGCTAGGCACGGCTTAACTTAGATCTGTCCGGCTCGCACTTGAGAGATGGGTCCCGGGTTTAGGGTCTAGAGTCCGGAGCTTAAGATTCGCGGTTCAGGGATCGGGAAGTCGAAATTAGCCCCGACAGATTTTGGGACTGCACCCCATAGCAATAGAAGGTGATACCCTGGAGTCTTTCAAAGGCCCGACCTTGCCCAGAGCTGAAAGGCCACCCGGGACCTAGACTCAACGGCCCGAAGCCAAGACTTTACAGGGACTCCAAAACCCAACGCCCAAGAACGTCTGAGAGTCCAGTATCACTCAAATCTAGTAAAAGCTAGAATGTTGCTGAAATTCAAGGAGGTACAGGTATAGCTTCGAACTCAGACCCCCAAGAGGTATTCTGCATTCCTAAACTTTGGGCTCTCTTGGTCAGACCGCGGTGGCTTCTCACCCTCCGCCTTCTCCGCGCCGGCCTCCGGTGGGGGAAGCCACCTCGAGTCCATCGGTCGTCGTCGGAGTCCCAGGTGGTGGAGGTTCGGGGGTTTTGGGTTCGTTGTTTCGTTTCTGCAGGTCTCAGGGTTTTGGATGTAGGGCTGTTGGGGCTTAATTCAGGGCTTAGTGTTTGGGGTAGGGCCATGCGTTTTTGAACCCTAAGCACTAAACCCCATCCGGTGAAGCTTAGGTTTAACCCTAAGCTCCAAGACCCTAAAGCCCCAAACCCAAAACCTCAAACCATACATCCTAAACCCCAAAGCCTTGAAACCCAAACTCGAGAGATTTTTTTTTTTGGGGGAGTTCTTAGCTCCTTGTTGAGGTTAAGAGCTTTAGGGTTTGGGATTTAGGGTTTAGGAGTTTGGGGGTTTAGGGATCTAGGGTTTGGGATTTAGGGTTTGCGGTTTCCCGGTGGTCCTTCTGGGGTATATAAGGTAAGATTTGTATGAGGAGCTTGTTAAAGTTTCAGGGATTTGTTTACGGCTTTGTGAGGGTTTGTGTATTGCAGGTTGGGTGAACCCGAAACTCCTAAACTCTTACCCTAAATCCCGAAGCCCCAAGAGCCTAAAAACCCCTGCCTGCAAATTTAAATCCTGCAAACCTTAACCCTAACCCCAAACCCTTAAACCCTAAACCCCCAAACCCCTAAACCCTAAACCTTAAACCCCTAAACCCCTAAACCCTAAACCCCTAACCCTAAACCCTAAACCCCAAACCCAAAACCCTAAACCCCAAACCCTAAACCCTAAACCCTGCAACGCCCCTGTCGGATTCCCAAGGTTGGGAGCTGCATCCCGAGGAGTGGTGAGGGTTTCGAGTTCGAGGAGGCTTCGTGTCTTGGGCATTGGAGTTTCGGTGTTCCGAGTTTTAGGGTTTAGGCTTCAGGGTTTAGGGTTCCGGGTTCTCATGGGTAGTGGAGGACTTCAGCTTTAGCGTTCGCGTTCGTGCATTTAACGAGCTCAGTTGACAGGAAGAGTCCGAACTCGTAGCAGTCTCTCACATCCAACCTTGATGCAACACCCAACATCATCTTCCAAACCCTGTGCCCCGAATTTGTCGCTCTGTTTTCCCGAAATTCTGGGGCTGGAAAGGACTTCAAACTTCAATACGCTAGGGGCCGAGCCCAGTAGCTTCAAGGCCTTGCGACTGGCTTTCCTCACCTGGGAGTTTCCGAAAATAGGGGACCTTTTCTAGTACCCTAAGCAGTAGGATCCTTATTTTAAGGACCCCAAAACAAGGTGCCCCTTTTTTTTGGGAAACCCGCTCCTCAGGAGCATCGCAGCCTTCCTCCGGTTGGCGCCTCCGCCCCCCCAGCGACCCCGGCCTCGGCGCCGGCGCTGGCTTCGGCGATGGCTCCGCCAAGTACTGCGGTGGCGATGCTGAATCACTGCGGAGCTTAAACAAGGTTCCTTAATCTTAATGATACTTGTAGTGTAACGGAGGTGTCGGGGCTGCAGGAACGGCAGGTTTCGGATAATGCCAACCGGGCTTCTGGCTTCCTCAGCGCCAGTGTTCGATAATGATCTCCTTCAGGAGGTTCAGGATTTAGGATGCAGTGAGGGCTTACAGCATTGCCAGGATTTGCTGGGCTGGGCGGTGGCATTTAGTGACAAGATTTCAGAACCTATGCCGAAATAGGAGTTGAATACACAGTATAGAGGTCTGAGTAAACGAGCAATGGCGAGTTACAACACTTTAAGCCCGAAACTCTAGTTTTTCTCCAAAACCCAACATTGCATTCCCCAAAACCCTCGTTAATGTATGTAGCGTGGAGTGAGGGTTTGGGAACAGATGCTCGGAGCCAAAGACCCTGCCCCCAAGACCCTGAAACTTCCAAGAAATCCGAAGCAGGCATGAGCCCCTATGACCTAAACCCTTACAACTTAAGCCCTTCTGAGACCTCGAATTTTCAACCCCCTGAACCCGTCAAGTCATGAAACTTCTACTCCGTGAGCCTTCAGAGCGCTTGAGCCCAGGAGACCCCCAGAGACCCCAAGCCCCAAAGTCTACAGTCCAAACCCAGGCCCCGAAGTCCCTCTGAAAAGAAGCCCCAGGCCCCAAGCCATGTCTACTAAAGCGTAGACCCTTAAGGCCCTCACACCCCCAAACAGCCTTAGCTCCAAGGGATTGCAAAGCTCGCCGCCCAACTCCTTCTCTTCGCAAACTTCGACGGCGCCGCTTTTGCCCTCACAGGCCCGAGGGCTTTGCTTTTCTTTCGGTTGTCTGCAGCTTGTGGCCCGTTTTTTTCTAGGTTTCTTGGGCTGCGATCGCATGTTTATTTGATGTTTTTGTTGTGTCGGGTTTCCTGGAGTTAGTAGTCAGTTATTTATGTATGTATCATAGTATCTTTTTACTCTTATGTTGTTGTCACTGCTGCGGTAATTTTGTCGGAATTCAAAAATACCCGCAGTGTTAGATACGTAAACAGACCAAAAAACGTGGAGTATGTACATAGACAACATCTGTATAGACGGATACATCTGTGTGGTACCCCCCCCATGGATCTACCTTTCTCGTGTGTTTGGGAGCCCCGCCACACGAAAATGGTGAATCCTTGAGGGGAGGGGCTAGCCGATGGACCATTACCGTTTTGTGGCTGGGTGAACTCCACCCTGGCCCGATCGAATTCAATCGAGGCCGATTGAGTTCAATCGGGGGCCGGATTGAAGATTGAAGACTTCCTGAAAAAGTTTCCCCGGGAGTCTTCAATCTTCGATCCGGGCCCCGATTGAGTTCAATCGGGGCCGATTGAGTTCAATCGGGGGCCGGATGGAAGATTGAAGATTTCCTGGAAAGCTTTCCCCGGGAATCTTCAATCTTCAATCCGGGCCCCGATTGAGTTCAATCGGGGCCGACTGAGTTCAATCGGGGGCCGGATTGAAGATTGAAGATTTCCTGGAAAACTTTCCCGGGGTGGGCAAATTATTCTATAAGGCATTCTATGGTGCATTCCAAGGGTATTCTACAGGGTATTCTATAGGGTTTTCTTTGCGGCTTTCTATGCGGTACTCAGAGGGTATCAGACACAGGGGGTATTCTGTAAGGTAATCTCAAGGGTATTGCAAATGGTATTCTATATAAGGCCTATAGAGGGCATATTATATTTTACAAGGCATAAGCATAACCGTAAAAGCTGTATGATAGAAAGTGTTCTATAACGTATTGTATAGGCTACAGGGTATTCAACACGGTTCATAAAAAGTGGCTATGAGATAAGACATACCACGTCCCGAGTCGTGGCATTGTCAGCGTCCGGCGACCTGTGCTGATGCCTTGCGTTGGAAGCTAGCAGGTGAACAACCAAATTGTTTGCAGAAAACTCCCTCTTCCAGGAGACTCATAGTTGACCCCAATACCAATTTTCTTATAGCCCACAATACAAGTGAGCAATATTTTTCTCCAGAAACCCAGTCTAGTTATTAAGGCCCCGATGTTACCGGCTCCAAAATCAGGGACCGGGAAGCCACGCCCGCATCTCCGTGCCCAAGCTCATGGACGATGGCAGGCCGGGCCCCGGCCAGCGGCTAGGGTTTGGCGTTGGGGTTTGGGGTTTTGGGGTGTAGGGTTATGGGGTTTGGGGTTTGGCGTTTGGGGTTTGGGGTTTGGGGGTTTGGGGTTTAGGGTTATGGGGTTTGGGGTTTGGGTTTATGGGGTTGGGGTTTAGGATTTAGGGACTAGGGTGTTGGAGCGAATGAGAGTAAAACTCAAAGCTACATGAGGACGCTGTTCCTAGGACCGTAAGGGAGCACTGTTCGCAGAAATTCAGATCCTTATAGGGCGAAGAGTGCGAGCGTTTCAATAGAAGTAGGGACGTGCATGCGGGGCCAGCAGCGCGCATGATTTACCCTTCGTAGTTGTGTGGTGAGATGAGAGGGATGGAGCTTCGACAACGCACCAGGGTGGTAGTTTCAGACTCGTTGGCAGTCGACAGGTTTCGGGTTTCGAGGCTCAGTTCAGAACCAGTACTCTTCACCTTAACTTTTGTAGCCCTTGTCTATCTTGGCCAGCTGGACAACTGTCCCCTTGTTGCCCTCGTAGCCGAGGCCTAGTCCGCAAACCTTGCCCCTAATCCCGGAACCTAAGCCGTTACGGCCCAAACCTAAATCGAACCAAAGCCCCCAAACAATTAAGTCTAGACTCTAAATCCCGGAAGTGTTGCAATGTACATGCTTGTGCAGGCCCCTGCCCTAAGCCTCAAACCCGAAACCGCTCCTAAACAGAGGCTCGGCCTGATCATACAGAACTGCTGGGTGTCCAGCATCAGCAACCCTGTCGCGGCGCAGTGGGGCTGGCAGGCGTGTGAGTGGGGTTGAAGCCGTGTTGCGCTGAAGGCTTGGAGCCTTCGGTTTCAGGGTTTGGGGTCTGTGGCTTGAGGTCTAGAGTCTAGAGCATCAGAGCTTTGGGTAGTAGGTTGAGTTCTTTTTTGGAGACTTCGTGGGTGTGCAACCTAAAAGCTTGCCCCTTGACCCAAAATCTCAATGCCTGCGGTACTTCAAGCAGTATCGCCTCAGGTTTCTCAGGAGCGCTTGTGGTCGAAAAAGGGGCTACTGGTTGTGGGGTCTCGATGAATGCCCTTGGCACACGGGTGGCGTCGGACTTTTCAGCTAACACATTCCTTTCGGATGCTGCAGAGGACGCTGTGCTCCAATAGCCCCCCAAGTTGTCGCGGTCGCGATCCGAGAGGACCGAGAGGACTACACCTCAAACCCCGAAACCTCAGCCCAAGACCCCAGTCCGTCACAGTGACAGTGCCCTTTTCTCTCTTCTCGGAGCGTCCATGATGACAGAGTAGAACCGAGAGCCAAGCCGTGGTTCCCTTTGAAAGGGTTTTTTTAGGGAGGCCCTGCGCGCTCTGTGCGTGCGCGCTTTGGCGCCAACTCGAAAGACGATTTCCGCAACTTTCTCTGTACTAAGACGTACTTCCAGTGTGGTCCTGTTAGGGNTGCGCGCTTTGGCGCCAACTCGAAAGACGATTTCCGCAACTTTCTCTGTACTAAGACGTACTTCCAGTGTGGTCCTGTTAGGGGGGTTGCGGTGTGATTCCAGCATTCCGGGAAGTTCATCTTGGTTTGAACCTCTATCCAATAAGGAAATTGCATACCTCTTCTCCTGCCTTGGCGAAGAATCCTATCCTTGAGGGCGCCCGTGAAGACTACGGAGTGCATTGGATCGGTCTGGGGGCTTTGAAAGAGCTGAACCGTAGTCTTGTACTGTTGATAGAGCAGTGTGGTCGAGGGC
>BGNK01004272.1:14948-53473 GCA_003297005.1 Symbiodinium sp. clade A Y106
TGTAGCATTGTCGCGTATATTTTATAGACGGTATTGAGAAGCGCTATGGGGCGATAGTTACTCGGATCAGTGTCATCGCCTTTGCCTTTGTATATCGAGACTACTATTGCCTCCGCCCAGTCCTGAGGTATGGTTCCATGTTCCCACGAATGATTGTAAAGATCCAGTAGCAGGTTGGCGTTGTGGTCATCTAGCAACAACCAAAGTTCGTATCCTTAAGGTAGCCCAGGGCTACGAAAACGCTTTTTCAGCTGTGCCATGGCGTCGGTGAGCTCTGTTAAGGTGAATAGCGGCTCGTCACCTAGTGTCGGGTAGAGTGCTTCCCTAGACCTGCGTTCTGCGGCGGTGTGGTCTGGAATGGTTGGGGAGGCCCACTGTTTATTTTGCAGATGATCACGGAAGGCTTCGTGGGTTTTCGACCATGGCTGCGGCTTNGTGCTTCCCTAGACGTGCGTTCTGCGGCGGTGTGGTCTGGAATGGTTGGGGAGGCCCACTGTTTATTTTGCAGATGATCACGGAAGGCTTCGTGGGTTTTCGACCATGGCTGCGGCTTATTTGAAAGGCTTTAGAGGTCAGCGGTTTGCATGAAATTGGTTTCCAATCCCGACACCCTCAAGGTCAAAGAATCCAGGGTCGTTTCAGGGCTGCCAGACAGAAGGCCCTGTATTGCGGGCGAAGGGGGGCTGTTGGTTTCCTGTTTCAGACTCTGATTGCTCAAAGCTTCAGCTGCAGTATAGGGGCCGACATAATTACCAATACTATTTTGGGGGTTCCTTGTTATAGTCATAGTATAAGGGGGCCCAAAACCCTAGTCGAACTATTAAGGCCCCTATAGTAGGTGGGCGACCACATCCTGCAAGTGAACGGCCATCCGGTGTCGAACATGCAGCAGCTCTCGGAGGAAATCAGGCGGAGACTTTGTGCCCTTTTCAGAGGGTTCGCGGTCTAGGTGTTCAGGATGTAGGATTTGAGAGTGTTTTTTGCGAGCATCGGCAAGCTTCTGCACACGGATCTTCAGTTCCAGATCAGTCGTGCAATTACGGTGCTGTTTGACTCCTGGTCGGCGTGGATGCTCGGTTGGTCGTATGCAATGTTAACGGGCGTCACAACCGCCCTTTGTTGAATGGGGGGTGGGTCCTTGTACTCAGTGGTCGTGCTAGCAGTAGTCGCAGTCATCGGCGTCAGCGCGGTTGCAGTGCTTGAAGTCGTCAGCATTTGCTTGGATACATCGTGAAGACGTTACGGGTCCCAACAGGAGGCTTTTGCAAAGAATGCTGCGTCAGGTTTGGTTTGGGGGTTTTGGGGTTTAGGTTTCAGGGTTTCAGTTCACCGTTTCGGTTTAGGGTTTCGGGTTGGTCGTTTGCCCTTCGGGTTTCTGGGTATGATGAATTCCTCAAAGGCGGACCACTTGTTTTCAGCGACCTCCGGCACAATCGCCAAGACAACCCTTCTCACACCCTAAACCGTAAACCCTCAACCCCACACCCTAAACCCTAGGGACGTTCAACGAAACAAAAACCTTAAGCCCTAAACCCTTCAGCTCGAGCCTCGAGCCCTCGCGAGGCGGGCCGTGAACTCCCACCAGGCCCCTCGCAGGACGAGTTGGATGGGGTTTCAGCATCACAGGTTTGTGGCTTTTCGTTCGAAGTGCTCCGCAGTGTTCAAGCATCCTTTCCGTTGGATGTTTTCTCGGGGGGGTGGGGGGGGGTAGGGGGTTCCGGGTTTAAAGTGTACGTATCGGTTCCAGGAGTCGTCTTTGTGCATCAAGGGGCTTAGCTAGTGTTTGGCGATTGAGGACCGTAGTATTGGGAATTTGGGCTCAGGGTTTGTGCTTGTGGTTGGAGTCTTGAGGGGTGGCGGCTATGGATCGGAGCTTGGGGTTTGAAGAGAGTTTCGGTTGGAGCTTTAGAGGGTTTTTAAAAACAGAAGCGGGTTTTTAAAAAAACGAGGGTTTTAAAAAACCCTCTTCGGTTTTTAAAAACCCTGTTCGTGAAAGAAGGGTCTGCGGGCCATGACGGCAAGGATCCGTAAATCCCGTTACCGAAAAGCAAAAGGCTAGGTCCGACAACCTTATAAATGGACAATAGTTAGATGATACATAGTTTATGCGATATAGTGTGTGTATAGATATACATATATATACATATATATATATAAAATGTCTATAATATAGAATATATATGGCTAACCACATATGACACGTAATCTATGTGTCGTAGCTGGCCCGGGAAACCGAGGCTGTGTCCCACCCGCTCATCTTCGATGTCTGGCGCCCGATGAGCGGAACCGCCGCAGCCAATGCAGCGCCCTGCGGCGGAGCGGCGCGGCGCCGGCACTGGGAACTTTGGCTTCGGGCGGCAGTGGGTTTGGGGGGCTAATGGGCTAATGTTAGGGCCTAAAAAATTACCAATACTATTTTGGGGGTTCCTTATTATTGTTACAGTAGAATGAGCCCCAAAACCCTATTCTAATTCTTAAGGCACCTATATTAGCTCCTGGTCAAACCCGACTCCTCAGGCTCTGAGGCATAACGTTTCGGCTTAGGGGCTCAGTTTTGGCTGTAGGGCCTGCAAAGCTTAAGCCTGGGTGATGCTATGGGCCTGCCCCGCTGCTTTAGGGTTCTGTCATTTTGTTGCCGTGTGCCGGGGTTTCGTAAAGCTGTTTCTGAATCCTAGGGACGATTCTTCTTCTTCTTAATCATCATACCCGGCTTTCGTGCTTCATAGGAATAGTGGAATGAACATCGCACTTTGGTTTCACTGACGGGTTCGATGTCATACCGAAGAACGCTGAAGCAATGCCCCCGAAAGCAAAAGCGAACGTCTCGGATGACTAGAGATGTTTTTTGGTTCAGAGTTTAAGGTGCAGGGTTTGTTGCACCCAAACTTCACAGAATCGATGCATCTGGGAACAAAGGAATGCTGCTCTGCGCTCGGTCTGCGTCCCAGACCGCTTCTTCTACGCAAGGCCGCAAGACTGTTCTCCAGGTTGAGGACCGTCGGCTCGTGATACAGAGATGCAGGCTTGACAAAGGAGCCTTTCACGGCAGGTTACTGCTGTTGTAGAGATCGCTTGCAGCCCTTCAGATCCTATTCCAAGTACTTGTGCACCTGTATTGAAGCCTGAGGCTTCAAAAAGATCCGCTGTGACCATCTTTGTGAGAATGGGGCTTGACAAGGGGATCCACTGAGAATCAGGTGGTGCCATTGCAATCATGACGTCGAGGTTTTTCCTGCTCTCAAGGAAAGGTAGGTACCTTTGACATGCCAGGTCGCACATAGCAGCACCAACGTGAATCGTGCAAGACCAAAACCGCAGTGCACTGCATGCAACTCTACAAAGGTTCTAGATGTTCAGTCAAATTATCTTGCTGCCGGGATGCACGCTTCGTTTCATGCGCGCAGGAGCCTAGGGCACCAAAGCTGCTTCCAGCAGGGTGGACCTACAGAAGTCATACACGCCTCTGAGCCAAGTTTCCCTCCTGACCTGCCGGAAGAGTTGCAGGAGGAGCCGAGTGGTACGGCTGATGGACAAAATCCTGCATGACCCTAAGGACCCCAAACTATGGGAATTATGGTATATTCCTTATAATGGGTAATGCAGGATTTTGTCCATCAACAGTATGAGCGCTGCCCACATAAGGCCGAGAGACCAACGGCAGATGGAGTCTGACTTTGAAATCATCCGGGCCGTGCCTGTTCATCGAGCACTTCGACAGCGTGAGCTTTGGACATCCCCACATGAAATTCGACGGAGAAACCGAGCTGCCCAAGTTTGGAGTCTTTCGACGAAGGTATCAGGCTACGATGTTCTTTTGTTCGCATACCTGGCGGTCGGTGAAAGGCTGGCAGAAAGTCCTGGCTTTGATATTGCAACTGGGCTGGCTGCATGGGCTGATTGGCTCGTTTGTGGATATGACCGCCATGTGTTTTCTGCAAGAGATTAAAATTTTGCCGGATCCTGACAGTGCAAATTACATAGTTGCTGGCAGGACGGTGCCGTACTCAAGTTTCGCTGGTGGTCGGGCTGTGGTCGTCTACATATCTCCCATGCAGAAGAAAGATGTGCTTTCCAGACGTGGCGTGCATTCATCAAGGAGATCAGGATCTGTTTGAGCGCGGGATCTATGGCATTGGCGGGTGCCTTTCCGTGACGAAAGAGCTTCGGATTTTGTACTCGCCAGACTACTTGTCATCTCTGTGGTGTATATTTGAATTAGTAAGGGTTTCGTCACGGGAACCCACGAGGAGAGCTGAACTTCGCGCCACTGTTTATTGAACAATCTGTAGCGATTTGTTGTCTGAGCCAATGGAGCATCTCACTGATAAAACAGTGGGTTATTATCTATGCAGATGACGATGATCGACAGAGAAATTTTGTGTAGCTTTATGTTGCAGTCTTTCTGTTGCCATACACATTTATTGCGCATGTCTTGCGCCGAAGTTATCGAGACAAGGCGCGGCTGATATTTGACTTGCGGGCCTTCCGAGTTGATGACTTAGTTTGTCATTCTGACTTTGACCGATCTTTCATTCTAAGTGCCATTGACCAGTGGTATGGCCACAGGGATGCGTTCGTTAACTTCGTTCGAGGTGATCTTCGCGAAGAGCTTATATGCCTCTTGCCGCTACCTCATCTACATCCTTCCTACGCAGCCTTGATTGTCTCTGCCGATGCAGCGGGGATGGGGGACATTTTGGCTTCTCTGCCAAAAGCCGGTGTAACTGATGTCATGGATTATCTTCGTCTTTTCTTCGCTTGGTCGTCATACTGTTATTGCTGGCTTTGGTTTGGCTTCAATGGCATGTTGTACCTGAGCGACAAAGGTGCTCCCCCTAGCCGCATTCGTACACTTGATTGGTCAAAGTCAGTCGCAGTGGCTGTCGTAACGGTCCTTCGGGCAGTGGCAGGCAACTATTTGACAGCGGTTGTCATGAGGTCGACCAGTGCAGCTGCCCTTGTGTGCTGGTGTGCTTTCTGCATGCTGCTTCCCTGCTTGGCTTGGATGTCTGCAAAGCTTGGTGGACAAACAGACGGAGGGCAGTTTTGTTGCGGCGCAGCAAAGAAACCTCCACCCTAGCAAGAATGCTGTCTGCCTTCGCAGCGCCGCGACAGAAAGGTTTTTCCTTTTTAAATTTTCGCACATCTGCCAAAGGGAGATTCTTGAACCCATGGGCCGGCTTAAGAAAGCCACATCGTCCCAAATTGCCCTGGGGAGACAAAAGCGCTTCAAGACCAGAAATCCATCTTTCAGGTGTTTTGATACCGCACGACCCGGGGTGTGCACTTTTTGTGTATCTGTGTGTGCGTGTGTACATTCGTCAATCTTTTTCGCTCCTTTCTCTCTCTCTCTCTCTCTCTCTTTACATATATATGTAAATATATGCGTGTGTGTGTACATACATAGTTATACCTGTGTACATATCAGTATATATATATGGACTTAGACATACAGACGGACGGACAGCCGGACAGACCGACCGACAGACAGACCGACGGAGAGACAGAAAGACAGAAACAAGGAAAGACGTATATAGGTGTGGGTTCTTCCTATGTGATGTCCCCATAAGGGGGAGAGTGTTGCGTTGCTGTGCCCTAAACCCCCGAAACCCTAAACCCTAGGAGTCGTAGGTCAATCATTTCTTGCACTTGTGCTCGGAGTGCTGCAATGCTGTATGCACTGAACATCTTGTCGGTGCCTCAGACGTTTGGGGGTTTAGGTTTCAGGGTGATGGGGTTTACTTCGGTTCCAACGACCCGACCAACAGGATCATCCTAACAGAGCAACGTGGCACTCGTCACAGCAGTGAGAAAAGCAGCCGGCAACAAAAGCAAAACACAAACCCCACCTCCCCAACGCCCGAATCCTGGCTGCCAAGACTGTGGCGCCGAGCCAGATATGCCTCCGCCTCCTTCAGTGGGGACCTCAAGTGGGAGACGGTTTTGCGTTTCTAATTTTGGGAGTTCCGAAATTAGGGGTACCTTATTTTGGGGCCTTTTTATAATAAGGATCCTACTATTTAGGGTACTATATTAGGGTCCCCTAATTTCGGAAACTCCTATTTCGGGGCTTAGGAGTTTGGACTCGAGGACTCTGGGGCTTGGAGGGGCTGTAAGGGTCCTCCAAAATTACTTTCGCCCCTGGCAGAACCCCGAACCCGTACCTCTAAACCTTCAGCCGAAGACTTGAAAACCCAGAAGTACAACCTTCGAACCCAAAGCAGTAAAATCGCACCACACAATTCTTTTTGTCAAAGTTCCAAAAGCAGCTCTTTGCCAGGCGGTTGCTGGCTACGGCCAAAGCACCAGCCAGACGCAGGTCGCCCATGTCTCTCCCGCTTTAGGAGTTTAGGGTTTAGGGTTTAGGGGCTAGGGTTTAGGGTTTAGGCGGTCATTTCGAATAAATAGCCGAAATATTGAGCCCTCCGCCCACATTCTCAAGACGCCTTGAAGTTGGGTGTAGGAATCTGGGCGTAGGGCCCCCAACCCACACCTCCAACCCTGATTCTGACATCTTTCTTGGGTTGGGGGTTCTAGGATATAGACATTTAGCGCGTAGGGTTCAGGGGGATTCGTTCAGGGGTCTGATTTCAGGGTTCACTTTTAGAAGGATTACTGGGTTTGTGGCATGTGGGGTATGTCGTCCGTGGGCTGAAATTAAAATTTCTGTCCTGACAGCAACGTGCCTACCCAACCGAAAGCCCTAAATCCTACACCCGAACGCCCTAGATCCTGAAACCTAGAACCCCCAGAACCCTAGACAGCTCCTCACCCCTTGCACCCAAATGCCCCGACTCCTAAACCGCAACCTGTGATGACCGAGTGTCGAACCCTCCTTGTAGTATGACGGGCCCCAAAACCCTATTCTAATCATTAAGGCCCCTATATTATATTTATACCATGCTGTTCAGTGGTTGTCAGAACAAGTGCAGTCAAGTCCCTAAAACTCAAAGCCTGAACCCAACCTTGGGGGGGGGGCAGAGGGAAAAAGGCGTTCAACAAAAATGCCGAACAAACCCTAAACCCTAAACCCTAAACCCTGAAACCTGAACCCTAAAAGCCTAAAACCCTGAAGCCCTAAGCCCTAAACCCTAAACCCTAAAACCCTAGAGCCCTCAACCCCAGAAATCTTGGCACTCTTGAAGATCCCTGAACCACACGCATTCAGATTGCTGCGGCCTCGGCTCCCAGCGTGCAGGCTCTTCTCTGGCTTCGGCTTTTTAGGGACCTTTGAAGGAATCGCTAGAGGTTCTATCAGGGTTCCTTTAAAGGGATCTATACAGGCTACTATAAGGGCTCTTAGAAGGGTTGAGGGGTTCCTTGTTATGATTATAGCATAAATTCTAATTATTAAGGCCGCTGAGTCAGAGTTTCGGGGTTTCTTCCAGCCCTTTAGGTGTTTGCGCGTGCGCACGCGCGTGAGTGTATCTTCTGTGCTGCTGAAAGCGGATAGTCTTGTAAGTGTGAAGTCCAAGAATTGACTGGAAAGAAGCAGTCAAAGGAGGGGTTATCCGATAGTTATCCTAGCATTATCCTCGCCCTGTCGGTATCAGTATCATATTCTGGAGCTGTTCAGGAGAAGTGCTAAAAGTCAATGTGGCTATCCTTACTTCTACTGCTATTGGCGGTGGTGCCGACCACTGCAGTCCCATGATGACTTCTGCTGTCGAAATCCTGATGTCGTAGCCGCTGGCGCTTTGTACGACCAGTCAAGGAGTCAGCAACTCTAAGCTGAAGTTTTCGGGTAAAAGGCTGTGGCGGTATACGTGCTTAGCATCCTAATTGCCCCTGCTCCCTTCAAAAGGCAGAATCCTTCTGCAAATAGTAGAGTTCGGAGATTCGCGATTGCATACCCGGACAGGCCTCATGCACAAACGCTCAACCCGAAATCTTCATCCCACACCGAGCCCTAAACCCTGGATCGTAAGCGCGGGTGCTCGGGGTGCGGATTCGATTCACACGGGACCCTGCCGTGTTGAGCTTTGCTGCATCAGGTCTCCAGGAAGGTTTTCGGAAAGGCCGGAACCAGACTGCTGCACACTGTGTTCTAACGGGAGCACGACNCGCCGGTGGGCCCGGACCTTATTGACTGACTTGAATGTTAGATAGAGAGACGGATGATGCATTGCGGCATCGCGGGTACTATAGAGAGTCATCCAAGGTAGCAGCCCACCCGGACTGGGACAAGGTCTGTGCTCGGGATTGTCTTGCGTCGAATGTCTGATGCATGCATCGCCCAGGTGCGGCTACAGCGGACCGAGGTCCGTTCTTTTGGTCTGTCGATTGTACGGTATTCGGGATTTGATGCCAGCACGACACCTCGCATTGCCCCACACCGGAGCCGCGGGTCCGGACCCAGTCTACGTGTGCACTCGCTGCCTTCTCGAGTTGGTCCCCATCTGATTCGCTATATTTAGGTCTTTAAAGCTGACGATTGCGGGAGCGAGGCTAGAGTTTGTCGTGCGCAGAGGGTGTGGCATAACTACACTTGACGAAGCTTTGCTTGGTCGTAGGCTCGATGTACTTGCTGTCGAACATGCCGACAGGTTGTGCTTTGGAACTGCGTCTGTGCCTTGGGACTGCCGTTCGTGCCGCATGATCGTTTTTGCTGGTCCAGGAGACGGATCACTTCGCGGAACCCAAACCGGCCCCCAGAGCCCGGAGTTTGCCGAGTCCAGAGTGCGTGGTAGGACCGTGCCAGCGAGGTGACGCACATTAATAACTCCACCGGTTCCACTGAGATGTTTCGGGAGAGTGTGGAATATGGCAGGGTGCCTGCCGGCACTAGCTAAGAGGCAGTCAAACTCTGCATGTGGTAAGTTTAGGAAATACCGTGCTAGACGTGCGCCGTTGCTGCCCAAACCTGGATCGTTGGTGAGTTGCGTGGTTCCACTGGGGACGCACTAGCTGTGAGTCTTCTCGTTGCCCGTCGATGGTCTCGTGAGTTCGTCAGTGCTGGAGTTCGTCCGTTCGTCGATGGCAAGATAGGGGACTCAAAATAGTTTATGAATGACTGACGAAGCGTTGCGTGGAATCGCTGGACCCATTATCTTACTGATAAAGTTACATCTAAGGGTCTGCATTGATCTGCATGCGCCCGCCGTCAGTCGTACTGATAGGCTCGATCTCGGACTCGCGCCCGGACCCTGGCATTGATTTTGTAAAACTCGGTGCGGCCTGCTCGTTCTGGCTGGTCCAGAAGGCAAAGCACGCGCGGAAGAGGACGCCGGCGCTGGGCCCGGAGTCTTCCGGAGCCACGTCTGTCTCCCTCCGGCCTGAAGTGTTAATGCCCGATCGCTGCCTTCCTGCGTCTTCTAGGCGACTGTCGGGCGTGGGCAAAGACGACGGCCTTTGGTTGGGCAGCCCAGCTGACTGTGCATTGGCTCTTTGCCGCAGGCTGTGTAAGTCGACGTCTTCTTGTCAAACGGTGTGGAGCCACTCGAAGCGAGGTGAGGATGAAGGCAGGGAACGTGCTGGGCACATCGGTATTATAGCGGTGGCTGTGGCAGCATGGCCCCAGGACGGGAAGCGCGTCAGGTCTGGAAACTCAGGCGCGTCCACTTCCGCGTCCAGAACTGATCTCCACTCCATCGTTCTTCCCCTGGCACGTCTGCTCCTGCTCGCTTTACTGCTCCTACCGCTACACTCTCTCCCTCTTTCTGATTGCCGCTTTTCCGCGTCTTTCAACCTGGATAAACGTGGTTTGCCAGTGGCACGCACTCGTCTTTGTCCCCGAACAAGATTCCTCCCGTCAGACCTTTGCACCTGCTCGGTAAGTCCTGAAATCCCTGGACCACTAGTCGGACTCGCTGGCACGGAAGGTCGGCTCCACGTGCCACGTGAGAGGCCTGCAACTGTTTAGCATGCTCGACTTCGTGAGGTCAGTGACTGCTGTAGGCTGTCAATGGTTGGAGCAGCCTTTCCCAATATGCTCGATTGAAAGGAGGGGAACTTCTCCGCCGGCAGTGCCGGCTCCTCTGCGATACGGCTGCTGCAGGGACACTTGCTCTGTCTACGATGCGAAGGGTGCGTCTGTGCTTGAAACGGGAGGGGGAGGGGGGGAGGGAGGGCGATGCCTGAAGCATACGGTTACAGGGGCAAGCGAGGCTCGAGCTGGGCATGACGACGTCGAATGGAACATTAAATGGGGGATAGCGTACGTCGAATGCTTTGTTCGTACTGAGGAATGCTAAGCGGTACGAAGACCTGCCAGTCGCGCACACAGATCGATGTGTACGGCTGGTGCTCCTCCGCAGACGTGGTGTCGTCAGCAGTCGAAGGTGTGGTTTGCGCAACCGGCCCCGCCGCAAACTCAAACCAGCCCTAACCGAGAAAACCGTAACTTTCAACCTACAGTCCTTAATGCAGATAAATCGCGTGCTATCAGGGTTGAGGCTTCAGGGTTCAAGGTTTAGGGTTTAGGCTTCAAGGTTTGGGGGTTAGGGTTTTAAGGTTTAGGGTTTAGGGCTCAAGGTTTCGGTTTAGGCTTTAGGCTTTAGGGGCTTTAGGGTTCAAGGCTCGCGATTTCGGGCGCCGCCCTTGGGGCTCCTTCCCCGAAGTTTCGATTCTAAAGCAAACCTAGAATCCTAAACCCTAATATCTAAACTAACCCCTAAAGCGTAACCCCTGAAACCGAACCCTCGAAAACACCGGACAGCCACCCCCGGAAGTCTCCCAAAACCCAGAGCTTTAAATGCGGTTTAACGTTTAAGGTTTAGCGTGAAACCTTGAAAATTGACACTGGGTACCAATCGCAACCGCAGCCGCTCATCTTTACACACCTTCGACTGGCAATCCTACTCCCGAAACCACCCTCGACCTGGAATTTCCGACTCCCGAAACCCCAAACCCGTAGCCCCTGATGCCATCAAGCCCCAAACCGAGACTCTCAAGCCGATGAGAACTCTTGAATGCCGCAGTTCAGGCATATTCGATAAAACCCTTACATAAGAGATGTTTCCATCTCCCCACATCCCAAACTCAATAGGACATTCGACGACTTAGTTCAGGGATACTCTCTTGCACCAAGAGGCCGTGCCCCTGCCGCCTGCTGGAGGGGGTCGTGCCCAGCGCCGGCGGGCACTTTGCTGAGCGGCAGAGTTGGGTCTTCGAGGGTTCCGCTACGGGCTCCTTTAAGGGTTCCAGAATGGCGCAGGGCTTTAGGGTTTGGGCACGACCGGGGCTACTGCTACTACTACGACGACGACAACGATCATAAGTGAAGTTGATCTACTTGCTTCATGCGAGACCACAACACCTCTCCAGACAGGGTTGGGTGGTTTCATGATAAGTACAATATATACCTTAAACCTTAAACCCTCAGTATGAAAGCCTTGAATTCTTAACCCCTAAGTCCTAAACCCTAAATCCTAAACCCTAAACCCTAAACCTTAAACCCTCAGTATGAAGGCCCTTGAATTCCTAACCCCTAAGTCCTAAACCCTAAATCCTAAACCCTAAACCCTACATCCTAAATTTTTCTGGCCGCCGGACTTAGAGATGAGGCTTCATCCGCCGAGGCTCAGAGGCCTTTCCCCCTGGAGGCTGCAGGGCCATCAGAGCCCCCAGATGGATACTATACCTAAACACTACAGCCCTCAACCCTCAAGCCGGTAAACTTTGAACCCCTAAAGCCCTAATCAAACCCTAAACCCACCAAAAAACTAAATAGAAACCGAAAGACTTACCAAGCCAATATCATTCCTTAGGATGCTTTATTATAACTGTACTATAAAGGAGGCCAAAACCCTATTCGAATCATTAAGGCCCCTACATTACCCTACACTCTAAGCCTTTGAGCCCTAACTACCCTAAACCCTAACTACCCTAAGGGTGTTTAAGGTTCAGGCCGCAGGTTCAGGTGTTTCGGCTTTATTTTCTGCATCGAAGCCTAAACCCTCTAGGCCTCGTAGGATTGTCAGTGCTTCCCTGTACATCTTTCGGAGACCTACCCAGGGAGCCGTCGACTCCTCGTGATACCTGAAACCATATAGAGGATTCACCGTCTTCGGGCTATTCCTTGTTGATGGGGCTTGGGCTCCATGGGTTCGCAGATTTACTTCCCTAAAGCTCCTCGGCAGCCTTGCGTCGCCAGAGACAAAGTTCTCTGAGTTCACTTTGGTCCAAACCGCATGGTGGGGCCATGTTTTCAAACTTCGGCTTGTCGGATCTGGGTTTAGGGTTTAGGCTTCCGGGGTCTGCGCCGCCCCAAACGGTTCTGGGTGAAGTGACGGACATCTTGGCGCCCGGGGAGATGCGCTAATGGAGAAAAAGAGGCGAGTGTGCAACACACAGGCTGTTCGGGGTTGTTGATTCATACCCTAAGCCGTGCATGGGGGTTTGATCGCGGTTCTGTGGAAAAGGGTGCGAAGCTGGGTTCATTGCCTAGTGGGGGGGAGTTGTTACGTTGCCTCAGGGGCTTCGCATCAGCTGGCATCTACTTAATCCAAGCGGCCCTGTGCAGTCTACCACAGTCAAGCCTTACGTTTGCACCCGGCAAAGCCCGTGAGCAGCGTTGCAAGTATAAAAAAATAGACCCCGAATGTGCGTCGCACGGAAACCTCACAAATGCATCCTCTGCTCGTTTGGGTTGCTTATATCTTGGATAGGGTGCTTAGCGTGGTCTTGCCCTCAGGATCCGGGGTTGTAGTGTAGGCTTGTGGAATCAGGCGGTGTCGGGTCTTTGAACAGTCCTAGGGCTTCAGCTGAGGTCAGCTGCCCATGTTGGCGAAGGCTCTGGACTACCACGACACTTGCTTCCATGCAGCCCGCTCTGCACTTCATTGCTACAGATGGGAGATTTAGAAAATGAGGGACCCAGGCATAGACCCGAAGCGGTGGTCGCTAAGGAGTCAGAATATCTGAAGACACCCAATAGCATCGGAATCTCAAGACAAAAGTCTTGCTTGCGGCTCTTCGCTAGGAGTTGGGCCTGGGTCCGTACGATCAGAATGCTACCCTAAACCCTAAACCCTAAACCCCTAAACCCTAAGCCCTAAACCCTAAACCCCTAAACCCTAAACCCTAAACCCTATGTTTAGGGTCTTTGGTTTTGGGAACCTCCACCTGGGCCTCCGAGCCCATCAGGCCCCAGACACTACCATCATTCATGCTCAAGTCTTGCTGTTTGAGGCAGTGGGTGAAGGGGGTTTTAGGGGGTTTTAGGGTTTAGGATTAGACTGATTAGGTGTTTAGAATTTAGGGTTTAGGGTTAGACTTTAGGGGTTTAGGGTTTAGGGTTCGGCATTAGGCCCAGTTAGGCTAGGGGTTTCCTGTCAGGTTTAGCGTTCAAGCCTGAAGTAGCAAAGATATTGGTACTGTTGATGGACAAAATCCTGCATTACTTCAAGTACCCTAAACTATGGGAAGTATGGTATATTCCGTATTATGGGTAGTGCAGGATTTTGTCCATCAACCGTAGTGACCGGAGTCGTCGCAGCAGCCAGAGCACCAACATGCTCATAGTCATGACCGTCGTGTTTTGTCGCAGTCTTGGTCCTGGCAATGATGACACAAAAGAATCTTCATAGCAATCCCAGAATCCACCCATGCAGCTGGGGCTTCGCATATTATTGACACTTCCGCGTCTTGAGCTTTGGGGGTTGTGAGATTTTTTTGAGGCGTTTTGGATGCTTGGGATTCGGATTAAGACTCTCGGACCTCTTTGGCCGTTGCCCCTAAACGCCCAAAGCCGGAACCTCTAAAGCTAAGGCCTATAGACCTCCATTGTCCCCACAAAGAACCACCCGAGCCTTGTAGACCTACAAGGGTACTATAATGTAGGGGCCTTCATAATTAGAATAGGGTCCTTTAAAAGGGTTCTATAAAAGCTACTATGATTATACTTGGAGGTTCATGGGTAGTTATTCGGTTATATGTAGGGTAGCTATACCTATAACCCATCTTAGGGGACTTATAGCCCCACCTATAGCTACCCATGAACTTCCAAGTAGTTATGGACCCACGACTTGCTGCCTGCAGTCCTTGAAGCCTGGTTCGGTAAGGTCCTGCTGCTCGCCTCGCTGGCCGCCGCAGGGCAGACATAGGGGTAATATATGGGCCTTAATATTTTGAATAGGGTTTGGGGGCCCATTGTACTACAATTATAATAAGGAACCCCCCCAAAATAGTATAGGTTTTTATTTAGGCTGTAGTACGTCAGAGGGCGCAGGTTTCGGATCTTAAAAACCCACACATCCGCCAAAAATCTGCAACCTTAAAGTTGAGGCTTGGGGGGGTGGAGGGCATAGAGTTTCGGGGCGGGGGGGGGGGGGGGGGCCCCAGGGGCCAAAAACTCAAAATGGTGTGGTGGGTCATTGGAGTTTTTGGCTCGAGGTTTTGGTGAGCGGGGTCCAAGAGCGCCGGGTGAGGCTTTTTTCGNTATATAACAACGGCAGTCTGCAAGCTAAAGTTGTGACGAGGGGGATGGGGGGTGGGGGGGGGGGGGGAGGTGGTGGGGGGGGGGGGGGGGGGGGGTGTGGGCCCCAGGCGCCAAAACCTCAAACTGTTGTGTTGGGCTATTCGGATTTTGAGCTCAAGGTTTGGGTGACGGGGTTCCACGAGCGCGTGTGGAGACTTTTTTCGATTCCTTGGGGCTGTGAATTCGCATGGAACCGACGTAATTTGTGTACCTATCTATCTGTGTATCCGTGGCCCCTAGTCTGTCGCTCAATCAATCTTTCAGCCTGTCAGTCTGTCTCTGCTCGCTCATGCCGTCCTGCGTACCCTCCCCAAGTTGTTGTATCCGAATGTCACGGAACTCTAGAGACCCACAGCCAAGATAGCAGCGTTAACAATTCGAATAGGGTTTGGCGGGGTGTGTTCCCAAGAAGAACGCTAAGGAATTGCATCAGGAACTATTCAGGCTTCTGTGTTAGCTAAAGCGCCAGTTGCGGCTTGGATGACCATCGCCAGACTAAGTAGACGTTCTAAACCCTACAAACAAGCCCTAAACCCCAAGACTAGAATCCACAAGCACCTGAAAGCCTCGTACCCTGCAGCTCTCCCCGAAGCTTCCCCCAAAAACTCCTGAGGCTCGCCGTGATGCCGCCCTGCGATATTTTGGCGCCCAAAAGGAAGCATGTTGGTTTTATGACGGGTTGAAACGGTTCACAGGGAAAACCGTATGTGAGGTCGTACTTGCATTTCGCAACGGTCGGTGTGCTCGTCCCTTGTATTTTGGCTCTTCGAAAGAAAACCCTTCGTACCACGGACGGCGATTGCTTCTGTGCGAATCGATTTTTCCAAATCGACAGCGCCAATACTGTGTCTGAGGTCGTAGTTAGACTTCTTGACGGTCGGAGAGCTCATTCTGTGCGTTTTGGCGCTTCGAAAGACAATCCGTCGTCTCACACGCGGCGTTCGCTAATGTACGAATCAGTTTTCCGAGATAAACCCCATAGAAACTGTATCTGAGGCCGTAGTTGCACTTCTTAACGGTCGGCGTGTTCATTCTTGTTTCTTGGCCCCATAACAACCATAACACGACCACAGTCGAACCCTTTGATGAAAGTGGCTCGCAGTCTGCTGCTATAGGGTCCTGGATCATTACAAGTGTTGGAGTATTGGTCCGTGGGGTTTCTATTGTTGTCGTATGAAACGTGTTGAGGTTTACAGTCACTTCGATTCTGTGTTCGTTGCGCGCGCAGCTGAAGCCAACTTGCCACCAAAGCCTCCAAACCTTTGACCCAAACCTCTAGACACTAAAGCTCTGAAACCCTCAACCCCGCAAACCTAATGCCGTGAATCCCTACCATTATGCTTTAAAACCACCCAAACCCTGTAGACCCTTATCTTTCTGCGTTGGTTTTAGTGGTAAGTTTTCCGGGGAGCCCACACATGCTGCAATCGAGTTCTCTTTTGTCCGTGGGTGACGCCCAATGTTGTGTTGCATCGTTGTTGTTTTCGAAAGCCTTCAACCCTTAGTAGCCCAAGGCCCAAAGCCTAATGCCCTAAACCCCTGAACCCTAAACCCCTAAACCCCTAAACCCTAAACCCTAAACCCTAAACCCTAAACCCTAAACCGTAAACCCTAAACCCTAAACCCCTAAACCCTAAACCCCTTAAACCCCAACCCTAAGCCCCAAAGCCCTCAAACTCAAGAACCCGACGGAAGTTCTAGGCACAGTCTTCGTGCTGCCGCAGTAGCCCATCAGGACTTCCACCAAAGAGTGGAGACTTTAGGCTTCAGGGTTCAGGCGACATAATATAGGCGCCTTAATAATTAAAATGGGGTTTATACTACAATTATAATAAGGAGCCCCCAAAATAGTATAGGTAATTATTAAGGCCCCCTACAGTTCTCTAAACTCTAAACCTCTACACCCCTTGCAGCTCCAAACCCAGCAGCCGGCTTTATCTATCTAGCTATATGCACACATGTATGTGTACATGTAGCGGTATATGTAAATGTTTTTTGTGTTTGTGCACACACACACACATATATATATATATATAGAGAGCATATTCATATGCGTATGTACATGTTCATGTTCATGTACATGCATATGTATATGCAGAAGTATAGGCAGATGTACACGTATATGTATATGTACAGGTCTAAGTATATGCATATGGATATGTATTTGTGCATGTGTATGTACAAGTGTCATGCATACGTGTACAAAACAATAAATCGCACGAAAGCAGCAGCGAGAATAAAGTCCCTGTGCAAGTGTTAAGAGCCTTTCCGACAGATCCTCGACATACACAAAAACACCCACACATGTAAAGATAGAATGCAAGAATATGAGAGCCGACAAGACCGACAAGCAAAAGGGATGTACGCAAAGCCTTAGCGTCCCGCGATGGGCGCGGCTTCTTGGACCTCCTGCGGGCGTTGCTGCGTCGAGCTTACTTCATTATTTTATTTGGGGAGCTTGAGGAGCTTTCCGGGTCCTTCGGTATAGAGGGCTTTGGGCTATGGTCACTTTTTTGAGTGACCATGGGATAGAATGCAGCATTTCTCTTGTGAGAAGCTGAGCTCTGAAGAGTGGGCTCCAAACACACAAGTTTTGATACTGCATGCTGTGGTTTGGAAAGAATCATGTCTCATTTTTCACCAAGAAGAAATGTGCATCCTGTGTATGACATATGACATTGCCGAGATGCAGCAGTTGCAACAGCAGCAGCAACAACTTCCATACGCAATTTTTGTATTTGGTCGGGCGTGGGCCTGGTACAGGAAGTAGTAGCATGACACAGGGTAGGGACGATGTTGCACACTGTTGTATCCGCATAGCAATATTGCCCGCGATAGACGGAGTCACAGAACAGCCACCCTAGGCCCTAAACGCTTAACCCAAAAAGCCCCTCAATCAAAGGATGCTGGCCGACATGCAGGGTTGGCTGCCCGAGATGCAGAAAATTTTCGTTTTCCTTTCCAAGTATGTGTAGTAGTAACTGGTAGTGCCTGATAGTACGCGGTCGTACTTGGCTGGTAGGATGTGGCAGTATGTGTTAATACGTGGTAGTACCTGGTAGTACCTGGTAGTGCACTGTGCTACCTGATACGTGGTACCTGATACTTGCTAGGATGTGGTAGTACGTGGTAGTGTGTGGTAGTACCTGGTAGTGCGTGGTGGTACCTGGCACGTGGTAGGACGTGGTCGTGCCTTGGTAGTACGTGGTAGTACGTGGTAGTACTTGGTAGTGTGGTAGTGCATGGAGGTACGTGGGTAGTACGTGGTCGTTCGTGGTAGTGCATGATAGTACCCGAAACATAGTTGGAGGCTGCACGGAATGCACAAATTTTCTCATGGCTCGGGCTGCCAACCACAAGCATCGGCCGCGGCAGTAATGTATATGGAATGAAATGCTAAAGCAATGTAAAGCAGTAAAAATCGGAGAATATAGTCCAGCACCGAAATGCAGGGGTGGCTGCCCGAGATGCAAAACTCAGTACGTTCCGGTGCCAGTCTTCGGCATTCGTGGAGATCTTTGCAGCGAAGATAATGTTGGTCGCACGGGCGACATTGCGAGTAGCACAGCACCTGCAGCTCGACACAGTCTGACGAAAACAAGACGAGCGACAACAGGGATCTCTCAATCAGCAAGCTAGGGACCAGAGGCCTAAGAAGTCGTTTGGGCAGAGCAGATCAGCACCTTTACCCGAATTGCTGCCCTACACCTGTGCGGTGAGGTCCCAGCGAGAGGGTAACCCCGGTTTAACTGCCCTCGGCACAAATCGTCCACAACAACAACAACAACCTTAAACCCGACAGCCCTAAGCCCTAAACCCTGAGCCTAAACCCTAAGCCCTAAGCCCTGACCCTAAAACCCCAAGCCCTAAACCCTGACCCGAAAACCCTAAGCCCTAAACCCTAGAGCCCTTATCAAACCCTCATGTCACGTAACCCAGGCAGCGAGCTATCTTTGGCTGGGCCTCCAGCGCAGGAGCTCAGGGGGTGGAGTTTAGCGATCAGGATTTCAGCTTTAGGGGATGGGACTCACGGTTTGCGAAATCGGGTTTAGGGTTTCGGGGATAGGATTGAAGGTTTAGGATTTCGGGCTTAGGGTTTAGGATTTAGGGTAGTTTCGAATTCAGGGTGTAGGATTTCGGGTTCAGGAGTCGGGTCATTGTTTAGGGTGGCCCGTTCTGTTGTTTAGAATCCCAAAATTTTTAGAGCAATTTCAGAGAAGTGTTTGGGATTTAGAACTCAGGGGCTTTGTGTTGAGGTGCTTGCATTTTGGGATTTCGGGGAGCGTTGAATTTGGGGTTTGGGGGTTTGGTGCGTTTTTTGGTTTGGAATGGTGAGTTTGGCCGTTCACGATCCAGGGTTTACGAAGGACTAGTCTGCTCTAGGAGCGCAGATGTGCCACTTGAAACGTTGAAGAATTAGAAGAGCATAACACAAGCCTTTCGGTGCGGTTCCACCCCCTCGGCCCTCACCCTCTGCCCCCTCCCACCCGAAACCGTGACCACGGTAGAGGTACCTGCATGTGTGTGGTACAACATTCCTGGACGGCTGCTATACGTATATCAGGGGTACTAGTGTGATGCTCCGGCTTCTCAACATCGACGTGCTTCCCGGATTCCCCTCTACAGGAGCGCAAAGCCAAAAACAACACACACACAAACATAGGAAAAAGGCAATCAAGATGAGACGCCCTTCTAGTTTCTAAATTCTGGGGTTCGTGGTCAGGACCATGTCGTGGACTCGCACGGCTCCATAGGCGCATGGCTGCCACTGTAGTTGGTAGAGTATCTGGAGCGTTTCAGTTTTTAGGTTGAGGCGATCGAGGTGCAGGAGTTCAGAGTTTGCTTGGGTTTGGGGTGTAGGCTCTGGAAAGCCTTTTTTTCAGAGTTCAATACATCGGAGTTTGGTTCTGGGTTTTGCTGGCTGAGTCTTACTGTCAAGACAGCCTTGGCTGGGGTTTTGTCGAAGTGAGCCGGTGGCATGGTAAGGAGCCTTGCAGGTTCGGGTGCTCATGATCATTACTTGGAGGTTCATGGGTAGTTATAAGTAGGGTTATAAGTAGGGGAACTATACTTATAACCCAAATTAGGGGACTTATAACCCCACTTATAACTACCCATGAACCTCCAAGTAGATATTGCCCATCCAGGGCCGGCCTGGACGATACGGCACATTGAAGCCACCCTTGCCTATGCACCTCCTTCCGAAGGCCAAGGAGGTGGTGCTCATGATCATTACCGGGTTTATGGTTTAGGGTTTAGGGTTTAGCGCTGAGACCCCTAAACCCTAAACCTGAGACCCCGAAACTCTTGAACTCGCCTGAGCTTTGGAGGTTTGCGAGAGCACCGGGCTCGCGCGAAGCCGTCAGAGATACCTGATCCCGGGCGTTTCCTGGGCCAGCATGTGAGGCGCTTGAGAGTTGTGGGGTTACAGGGGCTTGGGGTGTAAGCTTCAGGGTGTAGGTTTTGAAATTTACGGCTTGGAGTTTCAGGTCGTAGGGTTAATGAATGCTCCTGAGTGTTGGGCTGAAGAGTTGCGTAGACTCTGATGTGTGTAGTGTCCTTGCCAGAATCTTCATCAAGGTCATCGGGGTTGACTCATGTTGGAAAATGAGACCAAACCCTAAACCCAAAGCTTGCAACCAGAGTCTAGGCATTCAGGCTTATGGCTTCGAGGCTTTCCGATTGGGCTTTAACTCCCGCATCCTCATTTTGTTACGCTTTGCAGTGAGCCGTACTTCTGAAGTTGGAGCCGCCGCCAGGAACTTTGACGCTTCGCCGAGAAGCCATCACCACCACCTTCAACGAACCTTTGGCTGGCTTAGGGTTCCCTAAGCGGGGTGGCCTTCTCAAGGTTCCATAAGGGTTCCACGGAAGTTTAGGGTTCAGGGCCTGGAAGCCTCACGCTTTAAGTTCTTTCGCCCAAGTTCGGGCTCCCTGAACCCTGAACCCGAAGAATCCTAAACCCGCCTTGAACCTTAAACCCTAAACCCCCAACTGATGGGATGTGAGCTCTGGGGATGTGAATGTCGAGCAGTGAGTAGTTGTGCTCTTTGTCTTTTCAGCTCTGCTGACTAGTGCAAGGTGCTAGTGCACCTTGAAAGAACCCCGGGGCCCTAACGCCTGAACTCCTAAACCCTAGACCACTGTGCCCAAGCTGCCAAAACCAAGTACAAACCTTGAGAAATCTATTTAGACCCATCTTTTCTGCTGTAGCGTCCAATGGCCTTCCTGTGATAAAGCTAAGCCTTCGATTGCCATTATAGTAGAAGCCAGAAAGTTGGAACATCAATATCCTCATGCCCTTAAGGTAGAGTATAGGGGATCCTAGAACCAATCCTCCTGAACCCATGTTCCAACTTTCTAGGGTTCACTGTAGGAGATTGGTCGGACTGGATCGTTCCGGGCTTAAAACGGTTTTAGAGTTTAGGGTCCTTTAAGGCTTTGGTTTTGGCTCTGTTGTGTTTAAGGGTGTAGGGTTTGAGAGCCAAGTCACGCAACCACCCCATGACACACGCCGAAAGCTTAGTCGAATCCTTCAGGCCGAACCAGTGTGGTTTCAGAACGTAGAAGGCAGATATACAGCCTTTTCAAAGAGGGTTAGAACTTACATTCTCCATGTTTGTGGCTATTTCGTCACTTTGCCTGCCCTGGAAGACCATGTCTCGAAGCTCCGAACACCCAGCGAAACCCTACCCGAATTGTTTGGGACCCGAGGCTTCAGGGTTTAGGTAGATTGCCTTAAGGAGCCACATCTGAAAGGCGTGTTGTTTTAGTGCTTTTTTTGCTGGTTTCTTTCTCCTCATTTAACTTGCTTAATCCAGAGGAAGCCCTAAATCGTTCCCCCGAAGTGCTGCTGCGATTCAAGGTTTTCCACAGGCAGAAGTGGTCCATGTCGTCTTATTTACACCTCCAGCCTGCAGAATCCGCTGTAAATGACAGGACGCAGCGGAAAGTACGCACCGCACCACAGCGGGAGATGCGAGCAGCATTACGACACGGGGATATGCGGGGACCAGATTTGCAATCTGCTGCAAAAATAATAGGACGCGGGAGTTGGCAAAAGCATGAACACAAGGAAAACCAGCCCAACAAAGAATCAACAAAACTGACACAAGCAAAACTCCACCCTCCCTCCGAACCCAGAATCGGAGCACCCCCAAAACCTAAAACCGGACACCCAGGGGCCAGCCCCGCTGCCAGTCCGCGCCACCAACACGGGACCGCTTCAAATCGGCGGTTCGGGTTTACAAGAGCATCCTCTGTGCGCGGCGTATAGGGCCTAGGCTTCGGATTTAATCAGGGGCCTCGAAAGGTAGGATGAAGGTAGGGGGGTTAATCCCCAAATAAGAGTCCTTATATAAGGGATCCTTCATCCTACCTACCTTCGTCCCACCTTTTGAGGCCTCCAAATTTAAGAGTTCGGGGTTGGGAGGTCGTGTCTCGGCCCCAGGGTTTTCTCTGGATTTCCTGACTTACTGACGCTGTGTCGCAAGCGCCCAGGATCAGTTCCTGGTTTCGGGGGACGGGCTCGAGTTGGTTCTAGGGTTCAGACGCGAGGATCGCCTAAGGGGGGTCGCAACTTTCTGGAATACAACACAATACCACAAAAACCTTCGCAATTTAGTCCATTCGTTTCTATGTTCTCTATTATGTTAAGTTCATTGAAGACGAGCACTATAATCATTATATGACCTTCACAACCACTCAGCATCTGGATGGAGTGCCGAGCCTCGGGTGTCGCAGATAGTGCGGCATCCGGCACTCCACTTCCCGAGCCGGAAGCCTCAAGCATGAATCCTGAAAAAGCCGCAGCAGGTGCGCAGTCCGATCTTTGGTTTCAGTTGAAAGCTTCAAACTGGCGCATTGAGATATCCCTGAAGCAAAGAGCCTTGCTATGGTTTAAGGATTACTTCTTAATTTGTGGCTCGTGGGACTGCAGACTCCGGAGCAGTAAGACTGAAGCAGTGTATCCCGAGCCATAATCTGTAGCCTTTTTGCCCTCATAAAAGAAAGCCCTAAACCCTAAACCTCAAACCGTCTGAACAGGCTGTACCTCAAACACAGGGCGAAAGCTGTGAAGAACAAAACAAGCTGCGAGTTTGGCCATTTGTCAGATAACTTTTAGGTGACGAGTTTTAGGGAGCAATACTTCGTATTGGTCCAAGATTGAAGGTCTCAGGTTGCTACGAGGGTTTAGGGCTCCAGGTTTCCAGGGTTTAGGGTGGACAGCCGGAAACCCACGCCCTAAACCCTAAAACCCTAAAACCCTAAACCCTAAACCCAAAAGCCCTAAAACCACTCTAAACCCAAAAATCTAACCGTAATCAGCGGACCAGGAGCCGGCAGGGCAGCAAGGAGGCGCAGGACGCCCACGACGAATTTTTCCATCCAGGTCGCGGCGGGCATGGGGGTCGGGGGGAGGGCGGGTGGGGGGGTCGGAGCTGCTTAAGTTGAAAAGAAGTGGTCAGAAGAAGTAATTAGTACTTGAACTTGTGAGGGTCTCTAGCATTGAAAAAGTATGAGGCACACCAACACTTTTTATCATCAACTATTCCTGCCCCCATGATGGACCTCAGGCTACAGAAATTGAGGTGCAGTGTTGGTCTTCAGCAAGTAGCGTTCATGGATGAGGCTTTCGGTTTCAAGGTGTAGGGTTAGGCTGCTTCGACTGCCCTAATCACTAAACCCAAAGCCCTAGGCTAAACCTCACCTTCTCCATGTTGTTTCTTGCCCTGGCTCATTTGAGCTTGAGATTTACGCTTGTAGTTAGCTCTAGTCTAACACCATTTTCCCAAAAACCCCAAAACCCTGAACGCATAAACCCCGACTATTAACTCCCTGAAGCTTCAACGCTTAAACACGTTAAAACCTAAATCCCTGAAGCTTTAAACCCATACAGCCCCAGAGTCCTAAATCCCCAGAATCCTAAAGCTCTTAACCCGAAACCCCTAAGGCCCTGTCGAGCGGTGGTGGCAGTACGTGGAAGTCTGTCGGGCCATGGGAACCGGATCGCTGACATCCCTCAGCCTGAACAAAACCCAAACTCAACGGAAGCATGCCCCGCTTAGGGCTAAACATGAGATTCATTTTTCAATGCACCCTCAACCCTAACACGCTGAGGCTTAAGCCCCAAACTCCAGGACCGTCATCCCTGAAACAAGGACTTCCCAGCCATCAACCTTCCTTCAACAGACTACCCTAAAGCCCAGTGCCCAGATTCAAATAGCGACAACCCCAAAAGCCTAAGCAAAATAGACAGTGGCATGTCCCATGACCCTAAACCCTAATGCCTAAACTCCTAAACCCTAAACCCTAGTTCTTAGGAGTCGCAGACTGCAGCCTCTTGGGAAAAAGGAGATCAAAAAACACTAGACCTTTGACCCTAAACCAAGGCATCACCGAGCTGGATGCCCAGCTCTTCCACGCCACCCGCCACGGCGACGTCGAGGCCGCAGAGGGCGCCCTATGGGCTGGTGCAGCACCGGACTGCAGGACGGTTTAGGGTTCAGGCTTTGGGCTGTTAGGAGTCTAGGGTCTATTAGACCGGTTTAGGGGTTACTGTAGTGTATGGGGTTTAGTGTGGTTCAGGGTTTAGGGGTGAGTGTGCTAGTAGAGCAGGCTGAGCTGACATGAGGCTTCTAGCAGAAGCTGCTGTAGGAGAACCCATCCTGCAGCCCTGAACACGAAACCTTGACTTTCCCCTGGGCACGCCGGGGCCACGAGTCCCGGAATACACCATGGTGCACGAGACCCCGAAAGCCTTCGATTACACTTGACCTACCCTCAAACCCCCAACACCCTGAATCCCAAATGCCTGACCCTCAACTCCAAACCCAAAGCCAGCAGGCGCAACAACCCAATTGCCTAAACCCTCAACTCTGAACCCACCCCTACCCTAAAGCCTAAACCGAACAGAAGCCCTCACAAGGACGCTTCGGGGCCAGACGCCGCTGATGCTGGCGGCCACTGCAAGCCATCATTCTTCGAAGCACTTCGATGCAAGGTTAGTGAGATTATAAGGTTTTTACGGTTTCGGTATGGGGATTTCGGGGGTTACTTGTAAGAGGTTTAGGGTTTCTTTACGGGTTGGAGTTTCGGTGTTGTTTAAGGCTTGGTTCCGAAAGGAAAGTCCAGAGGTTCTGGTTCATGGAGTGAGGTTAGGGTTTGAAAGTTCTAAGGTTCTTCGAGGGTTTGAGGTGCCAGTCTTTGCAGGGCATTCATGGGCACACAGGTGGAGGTTCATTGCCAACAAATCAGGTTAAAAGAGTTAGCAAGAACACACCAGACACAAGTGCTCAATGCAGCTTCTTCTTGCAAGCGCAATAATGACAATCAATGACAACAATGCAGGTCCGGTGTAGAAAGCGAACACCCTACTATAGGGGCCTTAATTTTTACCTATACTATTTTGGGGGTTCCTTATTATAATTATAGTATAATGGGTCCCAAAACCCAATTCTAATTATAAAGGCCCTATATTATAAAGGAGTACACTAGTGAGGTTGGCAACGTGCAAGACACTCCTAGAAGCACACTCCTACACAGTCTTCTCACAGCCCTAGTTTTCTGCGGAGTTGCTTTGAACGAGTTGCAGAGGGCCGCCCAAAAAAATATAAAACCATTACAGATCCCCTATAGAACCCTTTAAAGAACCCTTAAAGGAACTCCAAAACCCTATTCTAAGTAATAAGGCCCCTATAATCACTATCCTTCACCGCATGAGCAATGAACCCCATACACAAGCGACCTTCAACTCGAAGTCTCGCAACAAGAAGCAAAGACAGAATCCGAACTTAGGGTTTAGGGCTTTGGGATTACGGCTTAGGGTTTTGGGATTAGGGTTTAAGGTTTTGGGATTAGGGTTTAGGGTTTTGGGATTAGGGGTTTAGGGTTTGGGATTAGGGTTTAGGGATTGTGGCAACCAGCATCTTTAACATCAAAAACCCTACATTTTCCAACGCCCTGACGTCCTCCGTGAGCTCATGGCAGGCTTGCCAAAGCTTTGATCCATGCACGGGCGGAGGAACCTTGGCTGCAAAGGCTTCCGTACGGATTCTGGGTTTATCGTTGGTTCGAGGATTCAGGATTCTTGGTTGGGGGTCTCGTCTTTTTTCGCTTGGCGTGTGAGGTTGTAGGTGATGGTGGTGGTGGTGGTGGCGGTGGTTTTTGTGTGGTGGTGTTGGTTATCGTGGGTGGTGGTGGCGGCGGCGGTGGTGGTGGTGGTCTTGTAAGACTTTAAGATTCAAAATTTTAAGGGGCTCGGAGTTTTTTGATTCTTCGCATCTAGGATTTATGGTTTAAGGTTTAAGAGTTCTTGGTGCAACATGTAGGATCTGGGCGTGGAACAGTAGGACGCAAGCTTTTACGTCCCTAGTCTTTGCTTGGGGTGTTGAGGGTTTCGGCAAGCGGCCTGAATCGCTGCCAAACAGAGCTGCCACAAATTCCCCTGTCTTCTCCTCGCCACTTCCCAGTTTGTTCGTGGATTTTATGGCCAGTAGCTGCGTCAAGCTGCGTGCGAGGCCTGCCAGGTATTTGCACGTCAGGGTGTTAAGACTGGACAAAGCCTTCAACCCTAAACCCTAAAGTTACAGGTTAATCGGTCAAAGGATCAGCTTGCTTCAGCCCGCGGCAGTTAGGTCGATGCTTTCGATGAACAGAGGTGCCCCGGTTGCATGTCCTGAAGGATTTTTAGGGTTTAGGGTTTAGGGTTTAGTGATTTACTTCTTCGGGGGTGCAAGGCTTGTGTGGTTTGAGGTTCAGAGTTTGAGGTTGTGGGGGATGCGGCATCAGGGACTTGGCACGACACTTAACGGCCAGTGGGATAAACGCTCCACTATGCGTTGCTATGGGGGGGGGGGGGGGNGGGGGGGGGGTCGCAGTAGGTGCGTCGGATAGGATCTACCTGTTCAATCTCTTGATCGTGCAAGCCTCATTAGCCTGATCAACATCTGCCAAGATGAGTATTGACATTATTAAAGCCCTATCTCTTAGAAGCTTTGTTCCTCTGCACTCCTGCGTATGTACGGTTTCGAAGGTGCCAACACCCTGTGTGCAGTATATATATATGTACATACATATATACATACATACATACGTACATACATACATACATACGTGTGCATCCACACAGCGTTATTTCCTCTTGTATGTATATGTATATGTATATGTACATGTATATGTAGACGTAGCTGTGGATGTAGCTGCTGTACATGTCGATGATATTTGGTATATGGTATACGGTATATGTAAATGCATATGCACATACACAACAGTATCATTTTATCATAGAGCTACTTGTGTCATGCTAGTGGTGGCCATGCTAGCGAAGATGACCACCCTGGCAGATGACGACACTCATGACGATTGTGGTGGCAATGCTGGTGAAAGTGATAATACCTATGACGATCACTGTTCTTAATGATGTTGTTGCTCATAGCTTCTGTGATGCTTACCTTCAACCCTCAAACTTGCATCAGGACCCAGCTGAGTTCAATACGCCTTGAATCACATGAAGGAGTTCATCTGCAGGGTTTCCTAACCCTAAACTATAAAACCCTAAACCCCTAAAACCTGCACGGCCCACATGCTCAAGCCGTGGAGGCGGACCCCTTTGATGCACGCATGTGGATCTCACAACATCGCTACCGTCGACCTGCTTCTTGAAGAGACTTGGCTGCGCTTGGGTTGGTTTGGTTGGGTTTCGGCCTTCTTTTAGGGTTTCGGGCTTTTAGTTCAGGTCTCTGAGGGTTTAGGGCCTTTAGGGTTTGGGGCTTCTAGAGAGTCGAGGGTTTGGTGCTTTTGAGGTTGAGGGCGTTTAGAGTTTAGGGCTTTTGTAGTCTAGGGCCTTTAGGGTTTAGGGTTTCGATTTATAGACATTTCCCTGTCCCCGATCGTATTGCACCAGCCTTCAACTGTTGACTCTCTAACACCACCCACCGCTGTAAATCATAAAAATATGACTCGAATAAGTTCATAAACCAGGGAAGCTTCAAACCACGCCCCGGAAGAGAAGCTTAAAGCTTACTTCGGGTCATACTCGTAGACTCCCGTCCGAATCAGCTTGGGAACAGAAGAAACCCTGCACCCCGTGGGATGCCGGGCCTTTGTCCCAAATTTGGGAATTGACCTCGCGAATGCGGCCAAAAACCGGTCCCCAAAACAAAAGGCACCGTTTTGAGATTCAAGGGTTCTATAAAGATTTCTGTAAGGGTTCTGCAAGGCTTCTATGCGTTTTGTTTTAAAGGTTCTACAGCGCTTCTATAGCGGCTCTATGGAGTTGCTCTACGGAAGGGAAGGACTTCTACTTGTTGAACCTCGTCCGGCTAAACTTTCACTTCTCTCCCTCATAGACCCCTAAGTCCCTACACCTAAACCCTCAACCCACACCCTCCCCCCCCCACCTTCAATCAACAACATACCGCTCTGAGATGCAACATCCCTGGACAGGAACTTGCAAAAGCACCGTTATGCAGCTTTCCAAGCAGCTTTCCTTTTTCAAACCGTTATAGTGATTCTTAAAGGATCCCATAAACACCCTGCAGTTCTCAGACGCCCCCCAAAGTTGCAAGAAGCCCTCCCCCCAAACCGAATCAAGTGCTTCAGCAGAGGAGAAGGCCTCCCTCCACAGCGCTTGGGCGGCAATTCTTTGGATTCATCCCTTGAAAGCCCCGGAGGAATAAGGGTATAGGGTTTAGGGTTTAGGATTTAGGGTTTAGGGTTTAGGATTTAGGATTTAGGGCTTAGGGTTTAGGGTTTAGGATTTAGGGTTTAGGACTTAGGGTTTAGGGTTTAGGGTTCGGTGTGGTGTTTACCAGCTTCTTGTACGGAGCTCGATTTACCACTCCCCATAGATCTCAGTGGTGGTAGCTTACGCCAAGTTCCTTCGCAAGGAGGCTTTCGCTACTTACCTAGGTAGCTATCTCAACACATATTTTCTTCCATTTCTGAAATTGCTGCTCTGCCTAGACATCCCTAAGTTTAGGGTTTAGGGTTTCCTGAATATCTTATTTGCTTAAGCCTTTTCACGTACAGGAGCGTGCAAGAACACCATGATCACATTGTCTCGCTTTGAGGTGCATTGTAACTCTCGAAGCATAGTTGCAGCTCTTTAGGTGCAAGTGCATGTCCGTGTATGCAATTGTTCCTTACCTGACCTGTTCTATATTGTATGTACTCACAGCACTGTAATGCGCTACTACTCTCTAGATTTCACATCCTAACCTGCTGGGGACAATAGACTCTCGATGCGCAGACTCTAGATTTCACACCCTAACCTGCTGGGAAAAGTAGACTCTCGATGCGCACATGGGTGCAGGCTCAAACTGCAGCCGAATGGCACTCTCGTCGCAAAATACACCGAAGTTTCCTGGGTTCCGAAAATCTGCTACCCAGAAGTTTACGATGCTTCCGGCAAGAGCTCGCCAGGATGCAAGAGGTGCGGGCTTCAGGCATTCGATCCTAAGAGTCTGAACCTTAAAGCTTGAGCCCTGAGCCGCAATCCTGAAACTCCAAAGCCTCAAAAACAGGGCACTTGGGGTGATGAGCCATCAGCGGAAGTCGAGTCCAGGTCGGTCGGCCGATGGCAAGACCGTCCTCATGCAGGCCGGAAGCAGATTTAGTATAGAAGCTTGAAGACGTATCAATACCATTCCTCCGGGCTCCTTATTGTAAGATGTAAGCACACGAAGAGTTCTACGAGGCTTATTGTAGGCTTAGAGTTTAGAACTTGCGGGGTCTCGGGCTTGCGAAACTTGGGGCAGTTCGTCATCGACTCCTCTTTAACACCTGATAAAACCCTGATAAAGCATTCTCTTCAGAACAAGCATTTAAAGACCGGTGCTCTCTGGTTTCGGAGACATCCGTGCGTGGGAAGTTCTTCTTAAGACAGACACTGACTCTAGAAGATCCAGTGCTGAACACCCCGAATTCGGATGTTTCTGCCGAGATTGGGATGAAGTGCCCAGGGTATTCTGGGTTTCAGGCCCATGGTGAACTAACCTAGGTCAGGGCGTTGAAAGCATCTGCAAGCAACATCCATACAAGTGATGCCAGAACTAGACCCCCTTGAGTGTGGGCCTTCGATAGGTGTGTTGTGTTTTGATTAATGTAGGAACCTGATTAAGAAACCTTGGGCCTTTATTGGGGTTCCCTATATGAATTCTACTATTTTGGGGTTATAGGCCCCGGGTTTCTTAATCAGGTTCCTACATTACTCCCAGCCTCGAACCCGAAATTCCCGCACTCCAGAGCCCTGAAGCCATGAACCTTGGTAGACCCTAGTGCAGACATAGAGCGCTGTAGAGCACCTGAGCACCATGGCTTCGCCAAAGTCGCACGTTTAGGGCGGCGACCGAGATGGACGGACATCCTGAAGATTCAATATTCTGTGTAGGGGTTGCGCAAAATAGGGCCGCTCGATTCTATAGGAGGTTGGAAGTTTCAGGGCTTTGGGTGTTGGTGCTTCTGGCTTTAGCGTGGGTTTCGGGCTTGGGCTTCAGAGTCAAAGGGGTGTTTCTTGCGGGCCCTGCAAGCCTCAGCCGGCAGCCTGGGCTTCAATTTAAGTCCTGAGCCACAAAATAAATTAATCCGAAGCTCTGAACAAATAGGCAATAAAACAACAGACGCAACACAAGTTGTGCTCTAAGTGTTCCGGCACCTGTACTGTGATGCCCACAGGCTTTCGTGGGCACGGAGGACATGAAGCTTGTGAGGCACCGAAATTTGCGCCGTGAGTTTTGTATATTTTTGTGCCAAGCTATCGGGTCCAGGCTCTGTGGGTTTTCGTGTCTGTAGACGACGAGAGGAATCAGGAGTCGAAACATATTTTAAACCATCAATAATTTCCCAGAAGTTTGTGGATTCGACCTCGAGGTTGTCAGGGAAGCCTTGGGAGTTTTGAGGCTTTGCCTGGGGAACCTTCTCTGCTGTGGCAGCCGGTGCTCTTCCAGGAACTCACGTTCTGCCATGAATGCGGAGGTCAGTCGACGTTTGGAATTACGGGTTTGGGGACTTCAGGGACAAGCTTCAGGCCCAAGACCCCTCTCTGTCACTCTGTCTGTGGGAACCAGGCATCTAGCACACCGCCACGCTGCCGTGGATGCAGTGGACAAGAGTGGCTGGTCTTTGCCGCAGGGCTGCATTTCGGGTTGGTGGCTACCAGTGCTTTTGGGTTATCAAATGCCCATGATCCTCCTCCAGGCGCAGGGTTCGTGGCTTTAGGGCCTGCAGAAAATCGATATATTTGCACTTTAGGCCCGAAGGTTAAGGGGCTACGGGCCCGGCCCAGGGCGCAGCCTCGATCATACAAAGTTCAAGGTGTGCAAGGTCTAAAGCACACCCGGTTTCCTCAACATGCAACGGTGATCCGTAGAATCAGAGACCTGGTTTGCCGTAAAGATAGGAATACTCACTAAACCCTAAACCCTCTAAGCCCCAAGTCCTAAACCCTCAAAACCCCTAAACCCTAAACTAAGCCCTTGAAAACCAAGACCCTAAGCACATAAGGGATCCCAAAACCCTAAACCCAAAACCCTAAACCCTAGACCCTAAACCCTAAACCCTAATCCCTGTGTCGGAGTCTCTGGCACAAGGCTCTTCTACGCCTGCGACCGCCTTCACCTGGAGCTGATCCGGCTTCGTGCTTAGAGGCTTAGAGGCTTTTAGGGCTTACAGTTTAGGCTTTAGGGTTTAGGGTTTCGGGCTTAGGGGCTTAGAGTTTAGAGGCCTAGAGGCTTTGGGGGTTTAGGGGTTTAGGCGTGTAGGGCTTAGAGGCTTTGGGCTTGGGGTTTAAGGTTTAGGTCTTGGAGGCTTTGGGTTGCAGGGCTCAGAGGCTTAGAGGCCTAGAGGCTTAGAGGCTTGGAGGCTTTGAGGCGCTTGGGTGTTGTCGGGTGCTTCTGGTAGGGGTTCGGTATCCTTGAAGCTTGGATTTCGTGTTTAGGGTTCAAGGTGGCATGGCAATGGAGCTGTAGAGTCGGATCCGCGGCTTGGAGTTGCGAGGCTTGGGGACTGAGGGTGCTGTCATGGCGGAGGAGGGGGTGAGGACGAAGATTTCGGGTTTTGGCATCATGTTGACAGCCTCGGCAGCATTCCTACCGAAAGGGGGTCTAGTCCAATCTAAGGGCCATTCACTGATTTAGGTCTTGGGGCAGGTTTTTGGGCAGGAGGTGGGTTGACGCTGGAAGCGATTAACGAAAGGTGCAGTACTCATTTCAAGCAAAGGACGAAACTCTGCCAGCTTACAGCCTTCTGTGCTGGTTCCGAATAGGGCCAGAACATAGCTTCACATCGTAGACTTGATATAACGATTACATGATGCACCATGTACCGGAAAGCTATGCTAAGTGCATTCAAACCTCAGTTGGGCTCGGGTTTACGGGTTCAGGGGTTTGGGTCTCTAAGTTGAGGGTATTGGCTGGTAATGTAGGGGCCCCAATACTTCGAATAGGGTTTTGGGCTCCTGTATAGTATTCTTATAATAGAAGACCCCATGGAATAATACTGGTAGTTATTGAGACTTCCGTATTACCTACTACCTGATCCCAGTGTAGACCCTCTTTCATAGAAAGCAAAGCCCAAGTAGTCTTAATCGTCTGATACAGAGGTCCGAACGATTAGTGATCATAACCGCTTTTAAGACTCTACATTGCCATACTTTTTAAGCCCAAATGCCGCTCTCTTTCGTTGCATTACCGCAACAGACGAGCGAAGCGCCGTTCTGATCTGTTGCCATGCCCCCTATGTTAAACCCTAAACCCGAAATCCAAGCTTCAAGGATACCGAAATACTGGTGTTCCCGACAACACCTAAGCCTCTAAACCCTAAACCCTCAACCCGAAGCCTCTAAGCCTCTAAGCCTGCAAGCCCTGAGCCTAAAGCCTCTAGGCCTCTAAGCTCCAAGCCTCTACTAAGCCCTAAACCCTAAACTGTACGCCCTAAACCCAAAGCCTCTAAACCTCCAAGCCCCTAAGCCTCTCAGCCCTAAACCCTAAACCCTGTGTAGCTTGAAACCCTAAACCTGTTAGCCTCTAAGCCTCTAAGCCCTCCAAGCCCTGAACCCAGAGCCTCTAGGCCTCTAAGCTCTAAGCCCCTAAGCCCCTAAGCCCTAAACCCTAAGCCCTAAACCCTAAACCCCAAAATCCCAAACCCAAAACCCCAAACTCTAAACCCCAAAGCCCAAAACCCCAGACCCCAAACCCTAAACCCTAAATCCTACACCCAAAAGGTGGCTTTACACCCGCTATGCTGCTGACTTGGAGTCGCCCACACCGGACGGGACCACGGCCGCCGAACTTCTGCGAAGACAAGGGCACCTCTTTTGCAAAAGCTGGGGTAGTCTTTGAGGGTTTAGGGTTTGGGGTTTAGGGGTTTAGGGGTTTATGCAAACAGTCAGCAGACAATCCGAGCGAGAGCGACGCCTGGATCCTTAGCCAGAAGATTTAGATGTACAAACGACGAATTAGCCTGCGTTCGCACGGCGAGGGGACCGACCACCTTTACAATAATTGTCCCACACCTCTTGTGGGGACATGTACGCTATCGGACACTGCATAGGTTCCTTATCTGGGCCAAAAACATCCCTCGCATGGACCGGTGACTGCCCCGCCGGTCTGAGACAGCGTGGCATTAAGGACAGACTAGGAACCATCTCGTGACGTTTCGCCAAGAACTTCATAGCATGATAGAAAGTGGTCGTTTGTTTGCCGAGCGGTTGCCTGCAAACACGAAGTGCTGGATAATCCACTTCCGTCAAGAAGAGAGATGGGTGGGCGAACTCCAGGGGGGAGAGCCGCGAAATTTTGTGGGGACAGCCAACCTGTCCGCTTCACGAAAAGGACATACACTTCCAACAGGGACATCGCCTCATCTGACTGGACCCACTCCTGAGGGTTTAGGGTTGAGGGCCCATAAACAAGGGGGCTTAAATGTTTAGGCCAGGGCAGGATGTGGTTATCTATGTCATTTTTTTCACGATCTTGTGCTTCAATATACGAGCTGGTCTATGGCAAGGTCTTCAAGGAGGTCGAAGAGGGGTTTGTAACGGGTGCCCCTGACCTAGCGGCTAATGGTTACGAGGTAGAGTCTTGCATAACCAACAATGTAGAACGTCCGGCTGTACCCCGAAGCCTGAACCCCAAGGGCTGCTGCGCTTTGGGTTTCAATGCATGGAGACTCCAGTCCCTATAGACTTGCACAGCCAAGAAGGTGAAAGCCTGGGACCAAAATCAGAATTGCAATCTGTCACAGTCGTCGTTTTCTGCCGTCTCAATGGGAGCTTATTCGCTACCCGACCTCAAAAAGCTCCCAAACCCAAACACCTGCGTATAAGCTTTCAACTTGAGCACCCCAGCAGCCTAAACGCCGAAGCTCGTTACTCCCAAAAAGAGCGCCGCAAGGTTGGGTCAGCCGCATCGCTGGCTTGGTCGACGCAGGTGGCTATCACAGAGTTTGGTTTAAGATGCCCCAAGCCTTTTATCCGAATTCCTGGCCCCTAGCACGTTTACGGTTTAGAGTTTGGGATTTCCCTATTCCAGAGACCCCAAATCCGAAAGCCGTCCCTTTTTGGGGTGGAACCCAAGCCCGTCAGGGAGCACTGGGGAGCCTTGTTCAGAATGGACATAGGGCTCTGTATACGGATCATTAGGTATGTATGTATATACTTTACACATATACACACATATATATAGGTATCTTTCTGTGAAGAAATAAATAGAAAAAACTATAACAATGCCAATAACTATAACTGGAACTATAACTATAACTATAACTACAAATATAAGTACAGACATAAATGTGCATATGCAACAATATAAATATCAGTACATAAACACATAGAAATTATACACGGATAATACATATATATATATATAAATATGTATGTATTGCTAGATATGGAGGGATCGAGCCCCAAACCCTATCCAATGCTCCGACGCCTTCACCTATTCCTAAGCTTTCGGTTTTCGGTTTTGCCCTAAACCCTTGGGGTTCCACCCCAGGCCAGGCACGCGCTCCCTAAATCCTAAGCCCCGCACCCAAGGCTTTATTTCCTGTACTTGAAACGATCCAGCCCTGAGCATCCCTGAACCTTGGACTCCGCAGCGATCGGAGGCGGTCCGACATGGACTATCTGCTCATTGACCTCGGTCTGCTGAATGCTGAGGTGCCCTGGGTTGCGATTTGGGGCTTTAGCGTTCTAGGGCCCTAGGCTTTGTAGGAAGAGGAGGAGGAGGGGGTAGAAGTAGCAGTTGTAGGCTAGTACTCTGCCTTCTGCGCCCCGGACCTTTCAATTCCTGGACCTTTCAATGTTACAGCCTTACACTGCAAGACCCGAGCATTCATAAGTCCTACAACCATGTTGATGCTAGCAAACCATGAAGGTCAGGATGCCAGTAAAAATGGTTGTCCAAAGCTGACCAGAGGAGCAGAAAACATTAGTGATAGATCCGTGGCAGTGCTCTGTACTGCAAAAATGCCAAGATTGGTAGGAACAATCGTAACAGTACTCATAGAAGATCATCCTATTCTACACGCTATGAATCGTGGCAAGAAAGTAGTACTGTTGAAAACGTAAAGAACTCTACCCAACATTCAACCCTAAACCCGCACAGAACCCTTGTAAGACCCTCCTCAATCCGTTACAAAACCCTCTTAGTACTGTTTAGTGTTGTCTCTTAGTATATTACTAGTATCATTAGAATTATCAGTATTATTGGTATGCTTATAGTAGCGTTGTTATTGCTAGAGTCTATTTACAGTATTATTACAGCAGTATTATGGTATTATCATAGTATTATTATAGTATTTCTGTAATATTTTCAGAGTATTATTACCTTATGGTTACATCTTTAAACTAGAGAATAGTATATTCAAAGTATTATTATCTTATGGTTACATTTTTTAAACTGAAGAATAGTTGCAAAACCTGTTTTTTGATCCCCCGGAAGCCCAGGAGCACCGTGAGGGCAGCCGCTCGCCTCCGGCCTCGGCCCGAGGACGCGAGTGAGGAGCCCAGCTTTTTCTGTTTTTGTTTTTTTTTTTGAGGGAGGGTTGAGGGTTTAGGGTTTAGGGTATAGGGTTAAGGGTTTAGGGTGTAGCGTTTAGGGTTTAGAGTTTCGGGTTTAGGGTTAAGGGTTGAGGTTAGGGGAAGGGAGGGTGGGGGGGATAGGGGAGGGAGGGAGAAGGTTGTTGCTCTTCGGAGCTTTAATTCTCAGATTCGCAGGACCTTTGGTGTCTTTGTAAATCTGCCGGCCTTAACCCTACATGGTTTGTTGTTCTGTCACTAGAGCTTGAGTTGTTACTTCGATTCGCAATGCTGTGACTGGACCGTGATAGGGTTTTGGGGGGTTTGAGGCTTCGGGGATTGCTGCTCAGGGAAGTGTGAGGTGTCAGTTGCGCAGCAGCAGCAGCAGCAGCCGCCAGCAGCATCGTGGTCGACGGTACCGTCGCATCGGCCTGGGCATGTGCCGAGAGAGCACCAGCAGTGCGCCAGCGGTAGCTTTGATGTTGGCGATGAGGATGGTGATGACGATGGCGATGATGGTCCGATGATGGTGATGGTGTGATGACTGGTGTGGTGGCAAAGGTGACGGTGACGACGTGACATGATATATATATATATATGTATATATATATATGCCATGTGTTTGTAGTGATGGTGGTGATGATGACCTTGGTAATCGTCGTTATGGCCGTCATCATGTTCATCATCAGCTTCGTCCACAGCAACAGCATCGTCGTCGTCGTCACCGTCGTCTTGATCAGCCGTACGGTCTCAACTTCATGTCGTTCAGTCGCATCATGGTCGTCGTCGTCATCATTATCAGCATCTTCTTCGTCCTCTTCACCATCGTCATCATCACCGTTACCGGTTGCTCTTCTTCATAACCACTCCCTTTTCCTACCTTACCACTATTCTTGTCATCCTCATTATCATCATCAGCCTTTCTTAATGTTTCATTGTCGGTCCTCTCACTTCTGCATTTCTGTCTATGGCAGACCTCGGAGACTCGGAGACAAGCGAGTCTAAACGGGGTGGA
This sequence comes from Symbiodinium sp. clade A Y106, assembly GCA_003297005.1. Lineage (NCBI taxonomy): Eukaryota > Dinophyceae > Suessiales > Symbiodiniaceae > Symbiodinium > Symbiodinium sp. clade A. Next base: position 51,399 of record BGNK01004272.1, read on the forward strand.
ACCGTTGTATCGTATTCTCAGGTGAGTATGGATCCCTACTTGGAGGTTCATGGGTAGTTATAAGTGGGGTTATAAGTCCTTTAATATGGGTTATAAGTATAGTTATACTACTGATAACCCTACTTATAACTACCCATGAACCTCCAAGTAGCATCCCCTTTCTTAGCACACTATCTTCCCGTCTTCCCACGTAGTCTTCCTTGATACAATCCTGAGTGTCAGATCCTCCGAACCCCTGGGTGCGGGTCGCCGCCGCAGCCAGCGCTCCTCATTGCGAGGCCCAGGGGACCTGAAATGGGCCGTGCGGCGGTTTGGAGTTTAGGGCTCGCGCCGCAAACTCAAGGAGCTCAATTCTGGGTAACTGGCTCTGAGAACAGTTCGCGCCCGCTCGCCCCATTCCTGAAGCACGGGGCCTACGGAAGCCACGACAACATCACGCGTTTTGTGGATCAGGGATCTCCGAAGATTCAAAGCCCTCAAGCAGCCAACAATTCCGTAAGTCCCGTCCCCGCGCCTTGGCTCTCCGAAGCCTTCAAGCTCCTGAATCCCGGTCCAGGCCACCAGGCGGACCACGACGGTAAACGCTTGAGTGTGCACAGCAAGGCCGGAGAAGTAGGAAATCCTTGAGGTTGATTCGGGCTCTCTCTCTCTCTCTCTCTCTCTTCCTGTACCCACATGATACTGGCTCTTGTGGTTGCCCTGGACCCTGTACGAAGAGACCTAAAACCTGATTCCTGAAGCTGCAACCCCGCACTCCGCACCCCAAGACCCCTAAGCCCTAAACCCTAAACCCTAAACCTAAGCCCTAAACCCTCAACCCTCAAGCCTGAGCTCTAAATCCTAAACCGAAAACCCCAAAGACCCCAGTGTTCACATCAGCTTTGATGAAGATCGGAGGAGTCCTCCCACTCCAGTGGCCTGTCGCGCCACGGCTCCCGGAAGGGGAGCAAAGGCTGGGGATGACGGTTTAGGGTTTATAGAAATTGTTAAGGGTTTGGGTGCCAATAAGTTTTGACCGAAAGTTTTGACCGAAACGTTTTGACCGAAACGTTTTGACCGAAAGTTTTGACCGAAAGTTTTGACNGGTTTAGGGTTTATAGAAATTGTTAAGGGTTTGGGTGCCAATAAGTTTTGACCGAAAGTTTTGACCGAAACGTTTTGACCGAAACGTTTTGACCGAAAGTTTTGACCGAAAGTTTTGACCGAAACGTTTTGACCGAAAGTTTTGACCGAAAGTTTTGACCGAAAGTTTTGACCCAAACCTTTGATCGGTTTTCCTTTTGAAACCACATTTTGGAAAATTGGGTGGGGGCTGGGACTGGCTGGTACTGAGAACTGGGGCTGGCTGGGGCCGGCTGAGGGCTGGCTGAGCGCAAAATCAGTTTTTGCNTTTTGCGCGAAAAAGGTCAGCTTCTGGTCGAGGGGAACGGCGTTTTTGATTTCTTTGATTGACCTCACGAACGTAGGGTCCGAGCTCTAAACCCTAAACCCTTTTCAAGACGGTCAGCTGGTCGGGGGTAGCGGCGTTATGTGATTGACTTCACAGGGCTAGGGTCCAAGCTCCAAACCCTAAACCCTTTTCAAGACCTCATTTTCTTTGAAGTTACTACGAAAAACACAGGAACGCTTGCCTTTTTTCGACACCGGTTTCTTGCATTTCACGACTGATATCATCGGCGTCGACCACACACCTTAAACCCTGTATCTGTTGAAAAAAGCTCCATTTTCGTACTTCTCTAGTCGAAGACCCGCCCCCTTTGCCGGTTCTTCATTTATTTGATTAACTTCACAGACGTAGAATCCAAGCTCTAAACCCTAACCCCCTTTCAAGATTTTTTTTGAACTTGCAACGGAAAACATAGGAACGCTTGCCTTTTTTCATCGGAAATAGTTTCTTGCATGTCGCGACTGAGATCGCAGGCGTCGACCACAGACCCTAAATCCGGAACTCTAAAACCTTTTCGATTTGTTTTCTCTTGAAATTTCGAGTGAAAATCATGAGAGGGGTCAGTTTCTGGTGGCGGCAACGACGTTTTTGATTTATTTGATTAACTTCACAGACGCAGACCGACAGC